>PVHP010000849.1:0-16821 GCA_004024765.1 Zapus hudsonius | reverse complement strand
AAGAAACCAACAATTTTTGACACAAAGACCCCTAAGCTCACAGCCTTAAAGCAGCCTTAATACTCATCCACCACGACTCAGGGAACTTTGCGGAAGAGGGGGCGGAAAGATTGTGAGAGTCTTGGTGGGGGAGATTATCCAGAGGCATGGCCAGGAGAACCTGGCTGAATACTAGGCTATCCATGGGCCCCTGTCACAAGGACTGATCCAGACGACCCATGGAGGAGGTTATCCAGTGGAGGGGGGAGGGGAGGGCAGTGGGGAATTGGGGATAACAACTCATTGTTTGCCCACTAAATATTGTAACTCATTATGGACAATAAAAAAAAAAGATAGATGGATTCCATGGATTACCCCAGGATATTTAAGATTGCAATGTTTATGCCAGATAGCCTGTGTTTTCTGCAGAAATCCTCGGGGACTCATCAGCCAGCTAGTCTAGTCTACTTAACGAGCTCCAGGCCAGTGAGAACCTTGAAGATGTCACTCAAGGTTGTCCTCTGGGCTCCACCTGCACATGGATGCACACAAACACGTGAACACGCACACATACAGACATAAAAACAATAAATAAAATCAAATAAAAATAAGGATATTGGGAGGAAAAACATGACAAAGACTGTAAAATCAAGAACCAGAGTCAGGGCTGGAAAGATAGCTAAGTGGTTAAGGCATTTGCCTCCAGTACCTAAGGCCCCCGGGTTCAATTCCCCAGGACCCACATAAGCCAGACCCATAAGGTGGTGGCCCTCATGCGCTCTCTCTCTCTCTCACTCTCTCTCTGCTTGAAAATGAATAAAGTATTTTTTTAAAATAAAGAAGAACCAAAGTCAAAGATCATGACCATGTGGCACCAAAGTGAATGCCTAGTCTCCCAAGGCTCTGTAGGGACAGAGATATCTCTGTCCTAACCTCTGTCAGTCACAGCCACCCACCATTCATGACAAGTCCCGAGGGCCAAGAACATGTTTCACAGCATTCATGATCTTCTGTGTTGGATCCAGGAACTGTGTAATACATGTTATCAATAGTTTTGTCCAAGATGCCTAAAATAGTCATCTGACACTCCAGTTCCATAAAACACTCTAGTGCCTCTGTCTTGGTATCTAATCGAATCTAATGATCCAGAAATCCGTAGACATAGCCACAAAGTGGGCCTGGAGCAACACGCAGCCCCCTAGTGTGAGACCTCAAGACATAAGATCCACAATGATGCAGGAGGGTCTCTGTGGTTTGGATTAGATATCGCCATAAACTTGCATGTTTTGTATACTTGATCCCCAGCTGGTGGATATTTGGAAGGCAGAGTCTTGCTGGAAGAGGTGTGTTTCTATGGGCAGACATAGGCGTGTTCCAGCCAGATCCCCTTTGCCAATATTTGGCTCACTCTCCTGCTGTTGTTGGCCAGGAGGTGATGCGCAGCCTCTGCTCGACCATCTTTCCCCTCAAGACTGAAGCTTTCCCTCAAGACTATAAACCAAAATAAAAACCTTTCCTCCCATCACCTGCTTTGGGTCGAGTGTTTTGTCCCAGCAACAAGAAGTAACAACTGTGACAGTTTCAATGGGACAGAAAAGCCAATATATAAAGATTTGAGCCACCAAATAAGTCATGATCCAAAGCAAAAAAGAAATATCCACTAGTCATACTGATGTAAATGACTGAATAAATAAATAACAAATGTAGAAGAGACAACTGCCCACTACAAAAGAATTACAAATAATTTATAAAATCCAAGGAAAAGGAACAAAATGCCCCCAATTCTTTGGCATAATTTTCTTTCAAAGAAAAGAAGGGAAAAATAGCAACCATTGTTATAGCCACCTTTTTGTTGCTGGGACGAAACACCCCAACAAAACAGCTGACAGGAGGAAAGGATTTTTTTTTTGGCTTATTATCTCAAGGGGAAGCTTCATGATAGCAGGGGACAGCATGGCATGATCAGAGACTGGGCATCACATTTGCCACACAGGTGGATAACAGCAGCAGGAGAGAGAGCCAAACTAATACCGGCAAACCAGGAGCTGATAAACTTCAAGCTCCATCCTCCAATGAAACAGCCTTCCCAGCAAGGCTCCACCTCCCAAGGTGCCAGCAGCTGGAGACCAAGCATTCAGAACACATGAGTCTATGGGGAACATCTGATTCAAACCACCACAAATCTGTACACTTGATATGACGTAATGAAATGCACTTTAACTCTGTGTGCTTCATCCCCTAAACCCATAACCTCAGTTTAATCATTTAAAAAAAAATCACCAGACAAATCCCAAGAGAGAAACAGATATCCCTAGGATATCTGACTAGTATGCCTAAAAACTGTCAAGGTCATCAAAAAACAAGAAAAGTCTAAGACAGTGTCACGGGATGGAGAGATGGCTCAGCAGTTAAAGCACTTGCCTCCAGTGCCTAAGGCCCCAGGTTCAATTCCCCAGTACCCACATGTGCCAGACCCACAAGGTGGTGGCCCTGGTGCTCTCTCTCTCTCTGTGTGTGTGTGTATTTCTCTGCTTGAAAATAAATAAATTAAAAAATAAATAAGACAGCATCACAATCAGCAAGAGTCTAAGGAGGGCTGGGGATATGGCTCAGTGGATAATGTTTGCTGAGCAACCTTGAGTACCTGGGTTTGGATCCCCAGCCCCCATATAAAAAGACTGCAAGCTGTGGCAGATTTCTGTAATCCCAATTTCTCTCTTATGAGGTGGGAGGTGGAGAAAGGAGAAGTTCCCAGAAGCCCATGGACCAGTTAGCTTGGTGAACCAAGTGGTGAACAGCAATGAGAAGAACCCTTACCTCCAACGAGGTAGAAGGTGAGTACCAACATCCGACAGCTGTCCTCAACCTCCACAGGAAAATCATGGGATGTGTGTCTAACTCACACACGAATACATACATCATATGTATTCTAAGGAGATAGGACTAGTAAATAAAATATGATAATAAACTGGATGGGTTCCACTGACAGAAAGGAAAATAAGCAAAACTGAGGAAAATCTACTACACCAAGGACCTCAGTCAGTCAGGTTTCGCTTGGTTCATACTTAGCAACAAGTGGACCAGACTAAGAAGAGATGTTAGAAGTGCTGGGAGCTGCAAAAACCTATTCAAAAACATTCAAAAGATCACTTAAAATTTAAAATACAGCCTTCATACATCCAGAAAAGTCGGGGATCCAGGAGAAACAAGTATAATTAAGCTTTTATCATTTGTTATTGAAATGACAATTTTTTTTTAAATTTGGGTCTTAAATGCTAATGGTTTAATTCCCAGCCAGTGGTATTACTACAAGGTATTGGGCCCTTTAAGAGGTGAGGCCTAGGGGAAGGAAGTCAGGTGGCCAAGGGCATGTCCCTGACAGGGATACTGGGCCCGGGTCCATCTTTCACAACCACCAAGAACTCAGCAGCTCCTCCTGCTCTGTGCTCTCTCCACAGGTCCAGCAGGACCAGCAACTGTGGGCTGAGACCTCTGAAGCCATGAGCACCAAGGCAGTGTTTCCTGTTGGAATATGTTTATCTCAGGAGCTTATTACAGTGATGGACTATCTTTTCAAATAAGACTATAGCCAGGCGTGGTGGCACACGCCTTTAATCCCAGCACTCGGGAGGCAGAGGTAAGAGGATCGCTGTGAGTTTGAGGCCAGCCTGAGACTACATAGTGAATTCCAGGTCAGCCTGAACTAGAGTGAGACCCTACCTCGAAAAAACAAAAAACAACAACAACAAAAATAAGACTATAAGCCTTTGGGTAATAAGACATCCTGAGTGCATCCTCTGGCCAAAGCCAGGATGGCAGATATTGAGCTGTGAGGCTACTTACAGGGTTCTTGAGGATAGTCGTTGACAGGTGTGGGGTTATTGGACTGCTGGCTAAATAATAAAGAAATTCAAGATGACAAATCTGAGTCTGTTTAATGTGGCAAAGACTGTTTTTTTAAGATGAAAAAGAAAGTGAGAAGTATGGCAGGCAGGCAGGTAAAAGTGAGGCATTTAAAGCTCCAGACTGACTGTTGCGGTCAGCTTTCTAGTTGCTGCGCAGAAAGAACCCAAGCAAAAGCATCTTGTGGAGGAATAGGTTTATTTGGCTTACGGACTCGAGGGGAGACTCCATCCTGGCAGGGAAAACGATGGCATGAGCAGAGGGCTGGACATCACCTCCATCACAGCACTGCAAACAGCGGCAGGAAGGTGTGCCAAACACTGGCAAGGAGGAGCTAGCTGGCTTATAACCTCCATAAGCCCACCCCTGAACAACACAGCTCCATCGAGGTTGTAAAATCCAAATTACCATCAGCTGAGGATGATCACTGGGAACACATTCATTTGTTTGTGGGGGACACCTGGATCAACCATGACACTGACCCACTTCACTTCCGTTGAAAAGGCTGCCATTTAAAAACAAAACCTGGGTGCTGGAGAGATGGCACGGTGGTTAAGGCGCTTGCCAACAAAGCCTAAGTATCCCCGTTTGATTTCCCAGTGCCCACGTAAAGCCAGATGCACAAGGCGTCTGGAGTTCATTTGCAGTGGCTAGAGGCCCTGGTGTATCCATTCTCTCAATATGTATCTCTGCCTCTCTTTCTCTGTCTGTCTGTCTGTCTTCTTCCCTCTCTCTATCTCTCTCTCTAAAATAAATAGATAGAAAAAATAATATTTTTTTTAAAAAAACAGGTTTGGTGAGATGGCTTAGCGCCTAAAGACATCTGCAAAGGCTGTGGCCAGGGTTCAATTCCCCAACACCTATGTAAAGCCAGATGCACAAAGTGTTCCACGCATCTGGCATTCTTTTGCAGAGAGCAGCAAGAGACCCTGGCATACCCCCCCCCAACACACACCCAAATAAGTAAAACTTTTAAATGAAAATTAATAAAAACAAAACAAAACAAACAGAATTAGCAAGTGTTGCTGCAGCTTGGGGAAGTTGGACCTCTGCTCACTGTTGGTAGTGATCAAAAATGGAATAGATGCTGTGGATAATGTCTTGATGCCTCACAAAATTACAAATAAAATATTATATGTTCCAGCAATTTCACCACTAGATGAAAAACACCCCAAAGAATCAGAGCAGATATTTTCCTAGCGTGTTCATAAGGGTGTCGCTCACAGTAGTTGCAAAAGGCAATCCTCATGGTCATGCCTAGAGATGAGGAAGCAAACACAGCATATACGTGCACACAATGGAATATTATTTGGTCTGCAAAAGGAAATTCTGCCATAATATGATATGAACGAAGCTTGGAGGTATTGTGCTGAATAAATACTACAGAATTCCACTTATTTGAGGTACGTATTTAGGGTAGTCAAATTTATACAGATAGAAAGTAAAATGGTGTTTGCCAGGGGCTGGTAGAAGGACCAAAAATTTGCTGTCTCATGGGTCTAGAATTTGCATTTTGTAAAATGACAAGTGTGGCATTGGGTGGTGGGCACAGTTACACAGCCATGTAGAAGTGCTGAATGTCATCCATTGTGCACTTCAAGTATTTTTAAAAAGACGTGACATTTTATTATACGTATATATTCCACCATCACTTAAAGATTCAAAGGCAAACTTACCAACACGCCTGCACATAGAAGAGCCGGCTAACTTGCTGGGATGTCATTAACCTGAAAGTCGGGCAAAGGGATCAGAAAGCAAAGTCTAGAAATCTGTGAGCCAGTCCGCAGAGCATTCACCAAACTGCCTGAGAACAGATGGTGAGTATTTTCATAGATGCTTCTTTCGCTATATTTTAGACATTTCTATTTTCATTGTCATTAAAAATATTTAATTATAACAATAACCTCTAAGCTCTCAGTATTTTTTTTCATTTACATTTATAAAGCCTTTGCTTCTTGGAGTGACCCTTTGGGGGAGAGAGGACAAAAGCATCGATTCCCCTCCATATCCACCCACATGTTGACATTTACTGTGACACCCCAGAATCCTGACTGCCAGCTGCATGCCCTTATTTGTCATCTGTGCCTCAGTTTCCTCAGCTGGAAGAGAGTTACTTAGATTTCTGGGAGTTCATAATAGTAGCACACTTGCAGGGTGCTTGGCAGGCAATGAAGCCTCAGGAATGCCAGCCAGGTTGTCGTTGCTATGGACGGAGAGATATTAAACATAAATAGTAATGACGAAACAAGCAGCGTGAGGTGATGGATGGGGTGGCACAAGGGGGTGGGACAAGCTGGGGAAGATCAGGGGGGCACTGCATGGGAAAGGCCATGTGAGCTTTTAGGAAGAAAGGTAAGGATCAGGAACAGAAGCTCACATGAAAGTCACTGCCCGTGTGCCCAGCAACACCCATGCTCCAAACTCCCAGGACACCAAATGGCTTTCAAGCCATTACTCCATCCACCTGTCCACTGTGAGGGAGGCCACAGGCCTGTGCATCCACCTGTCCACTGTGCAGGAGGCCACAGGCCTGCACACACACCTGTCCACTGTGCAAGAGGCCACAGGCCTGCATGCAGGGGGGGCTGATGCTGTGTCCATTTTCATTTCTGCATGAGCATCTGCTGGCTCCTGGTTTACACGGTTTAAAGTCTGTTTAAGTTCTCCCATGAGTGGCTTAAAGAGGGTGAAGCCACACTCCCTGCTCGGTCAGCAGCCAGGCTGAGGCATTTCCTTGGGTCAAGGGAAAACATGGGCCTTGTAACCCCAACTCATGCGCTTGTTTGTCTAGTCTGCAGTGAAGGGGAGGGGATGCAGAACCAGGATAATGAGCAAAGTCCCAAGCAGTTAAAAGACGAAAAATAGAGTGTGGATTTGCGGAGATGGTTCGGTGGGTAACAGTGCTGTGGGCATTGGAGGCTGGAGCTTTCGTGGGGTTCTCTGCTCAGCCAGGCAGCTTCAGGCTCAGTGAGAGACTCCATCTCAAGGAAACCTGCAGATAAAGACAATAGGACACCTGTGTTCTCTTCCAGCCTCTGCACATGTGTGCATGGTACATGCACCACACACACCATATTGCACATACTAGACACTCATACATACATTGCAAACCAATGGCTACAAAATAAAGTATGAAGAAAAGGGAGAAAGAAATAGAGGCAAGAAAGAAGGAGGGATACAAAGGGAGAGGTGTGGAGAACTAATCTGCAGTGTGAGAAACTGAGGTTGTAATCAGTCCTAATGGTGTCACTGAGCTCGGAGTCCCATGAGAAGCACCTCTCCTCTGCTCCCCAAGGGCTGGGCAGCCATGGACATCTCTGTCTTGAGTCTGCAGGGTGCACACCTCACCGATCCAGTCTCTTCTGTGACACTGAACCAGCACCTCACCCTGCAAGCCTAGGCAGAGATCAAGGAGAACAAAGTGAGCCATAGCTTTTCTTCTCATAAGCAGGAGCAGACTTCATGAGCTCCACACAGCGAGGCCCAAGGCCTTGTACATGGCCTATCGGATTCCCTCCATGGTGGGGGGTTTCGGTTGCAGTTCTGGGGATTGGACCCAGAGCCTTATGCGTGCTCAGCAAACAGATCCCGTGGGTCCCCAGACAGGTGGTTGGGTTGGGAGTTGATTATTGAAAGCAAACCAGTCCATCGGCTGACTTTCCTTGTCTTCACCCACACGCAAAGCCCACTTCTACCTGGACACGTGGTGAGACATCCCAAGTGAGGGAGGGAAACCTGTGAAAAAGAATTCCTGAAAGCCAGAAGGGAAAGCAGTAGAGGTGCCCACCCCATAGGGGCATCGAGGGGACATGCCAGGGGAGCCCTCCCCAGCTCTATGACCCTACTCACATCCTGGACTCTAGCTGGTCCTACCCTCCCTCCACGTTTATGCATTGCTCCTGGTTCCCAAGTCCCTCCCTGGTGGGCACAGCCTTCCAGGTACTGGACATTCCCAGGCCTGACCAGAGCACCAGAGTGGGAGCAAGGCTGTGGAGAGCCAGCCTTAGGCAGGTACCCCCAATCTACCCAGCTCTACCTCCCAGACTTTCAACCTCAATAGAACCTACTTCCTAACAGCCTACAAAGGCGGCCAGCCCAGCATTGAGGGGTGAGCTGGGTTTTTTCTCCAGCGAATCTGCTTTCATTTCTGGTCGTCTTTGATTTAAGCTGAAAAACTCATCCCAGACGGGCTGGGGCCAGGGTTTGAAAAAGACTTTGGTAGGGTATGAGGTACCACGCATGCCCACACGGAATAACCTAGCCAGCAGCCACGTTTCAAGGCCTGCCTCTGCAGTCCAGTTTCTTAGAACTAAAGAGGACTTCCATCTTCCTTTGACCCCGCCGGCCTTCGCAGCTGGAGTGTGCTAGGAACCACTTCTGGCACTGAAAAGGTTAATTGTCTCCTGCTGCGAAGCGGAGGCTGAGAAAAGGGTCCTGGGCAGGGGAGAGATTATGGTGAATGAGGTTTTCTTTATAGCTCTGTTCGTTCTCAACACGCTGAAAGGGCATTAGTTCACAGTCACTTTCTCTGGAATTACCAAATCTACTCAGGAAGCCTTCATTAGGATATTAAAGAAGACTTAATAAGTGAAAGTGATTTGCATCACTGATAATCATGGGTATTAATCAAGACAGCTTCTGTCTCTCGCCCTGCAATATGCTTCATGTACCATGGTAAAGCCCCTTTAATTTGGGAGGGCTTCTTAAAAGGGAAATATTGCATTTAGAGAGCCATTTTTGAAATGATTTACTTAGCAAAGATGGCTATAAATAATCTCCTAGTCCCTTCTCAGCTGTGACTATCAGAATAATTAATGCTTGGAGGGTTGTGTCAGGGACGGGGCCAGATGTGTTCCCATTTATCAGACGCGGGCTGCACTTACTCTAATACATTCCTCGGCCTTTAAAGAGCACATTACGTATGACCCCAAATCAAACGACCACATTTTGTAGTCCTTCTTGAAGTCCAAGCTTCAGCTCCATCCAAAGTCACTCTGGGGACAGACACCTATCACAACATGATCTGTGCCACCCAAATCCTCCAAGTTCAAGCAGTAAAACCGAGCAACCTGCTGGCGGTCAATAAAATGAGAAATAAATAAAAGTATCGCTGTGGAGTAGTGCCGTAGGCTTTCTTTATAAGACAGCTGCCTCTTGTTAAAACCACTGGCTTCTGATTCAAGGGGCTTCCAGCCAGGCAACGCTTGTTTTATGACCACTAGAAACGAGAAAAGCCAGAGTTAAAACACACTCTGGCTGAGATGCATAAAACATCAAGGGGGTTTGCTGGGCCTTTTTTTTTTTTTTCTTTCTACTTTCTTCTTCTTTTCCAAAGTTTCGGTTTTCAGCTTCACCAATAGGTTATATTTCAAGGCCATAGGAACAAGAGACCAAGGCCACATGCCATTTCTCAGGGTTGAAAACAATATGGAAAATGCCAGTTTTCTGCATGTAAAGCAGTATAGGTCAAGTTGGAGTCTCTGACCAGGACTTGTGTCTACAGAGCAGTTCTACAGCCTCACCATCTCCCTTCCACGATCCCTCTCTCCCCAGTGTCCCCAGAGAGGTGGCAGTGTGTGTGGCAAGCTCACACTGAGTTTACATGGAGACGAAGGCCCAAACCCAAGGCTGTTCTATGTATAGAGAGGGTTCCAGCTCTTGGTGTGTTCTGTTCTGATAGCATCTACTGTCCTCCCTGAAGTTCCAGCAGCCTCGTTTGTAATATCTTTGATAAAATTAACAATTTCTGGAGGTTTGGGGGTTTATGGCTGAGAGGAATTATTTGCTGGGAGTGACTAGGGATCATATGGTTTTATGCATCGGTGTTCACACTATTTAAATGGAGCTCCAGACAGGACACCTGATCCATCCAAGTGGGCTGCAGTATGAGCTATGTGCCCCCCTTCCCCACCTCCCTGCTTCACTAACCTGGAAAAGTCACATGGAAACCCAAAGGCAGGAGGAGGGAGATGACTCCCAGCTTACTGTCTTTTTTTAAAAATATATATATTTTATTTATTTATTTGTAAGCAAAGCTACACGGGGGCCTCTAGCTGCTGCAAACGAACTCCAGATGCATGCACCACTTTGTACATCTGGCTTTATGTGGGCACTGAGGAATCGAACTTGGGTCACCAGGTTTTGCAGGCAAGCACCTTAACTGTTGAGCCATCTCTCCAACCCTTGCCTTGTCTTGATGGTTGATACTTGTTTACCTTTCTTCTTCTTTTTTTTTTCTTCTTAGATCCTTCAACCCCATGATGCGTTGCATATTCCTCTAGCCCACCCAGAAAACTTCTGCACATTTAGTTTACCACCTGTATTAGTGACCTTTCTTGTTGCTGGGACAAAATATCTGACAAAAAATCAATCTAAGCACAACATTAAAGCAGCCTTAATACTCACCCACCACGACACAGGGAACTGAGCGGAAGAGGGGCGGAAAGATTGTGAGAGCCGTGGTGGGGGAGACTATCCAGAGGCATGGCACCCCTCAGTAACAACACACTTGGGTCAGGAGAACCAGGCTGAGTACTAGGCTATCCATGGTCCCCTGCCACAAGGATTGATCCAGATGATCCATGGAGGAGGATATCCAGCTGACTGGGGATGGGGAGGGGGAGCATTGGGGAATTGGGGATAACAACTCATTGTTTGCCCACTAAATAGTATAACTCATTATGGTCAATAAATATATATATTTAAAAAATCAGTTTAAGGGAGGAAGTCATATAGGAATTGGAGTGTGTGTGAAAGGAAACAACAGAGCCTTTCTTGGCTCGTGGGTAGGTAGTAACTTGGGAGCTGAGGTGACGATTCCTTTGTGGCAGAGTCGTATAACATACAAATGTTCTGCACACACCAAGGCTGAGTTGCCAGACAGCCACAATCACACAGAACTTAACACTGAGTCAGAGGCCCTTTCTGGTCTTTGTCTTATGAATTCAAAGAATTGAAATCCACAGACCAGAGGACATGGTTCAGAAAGATTTTATTAAATTAAACATAGACCTTAACAGGCAGCATTGAGCAGGGATCCATAAAAATGAGGAAGCCCAGAACTTAAGGAAGGAATACAGATCACATGCCCAAGGAGGCAAGAGGGGGTTTGAGAAGCCCATATAAAAAGAGCTAGATTTTCTAGGTAACTCGGGAATCTTCCAGGAAGGGTACAGCCTTCTCAGAAGGGGGTAAATATCTCTTCTAAGGAGAGACTCAGGTTGGGTTCAAGAACAGACCTAGGAGGCAACTTCTTATAGCAAGGACAGGCTCAACGACATTCAATTCCTTAGTTTGACTGTACCTTACATTGCCCCCAAAGAGCTTACTGGAGCAGAATTCAAGTTCACGGTTCATCGTCATGAGGAAGACATGGTTGCAGGAGCTTGAGGCAGCTGGTTGCGTTCAGTCCATAGCAAGGAAGCAGAGGATGATGAGGCTGCTGCTCAGACAGCTCTCCTGTTTATTTCGTCCAGAACTATGGTGGGTTTTTTCATGTTATCCTGTTCTAGATCATCCCTCACAGGCGTGCCCAGGGGACTGTTTCCCAGGTGATTCTGGGTCTTATCATGTTTAAAATAAATATAAACTATGACAAGGACACCCTTTTTCAGCTGGAAAGATGGCTCAACTGTTAACTGCACTTGCTTACAATGCCTGATGAACTTGAGAGGCATTAGGAGGAAGACCCCTCCCACAGGTAGAGAGGGCGTGGCCTCAGACGGTGACCTCACACTATCAAGGACACTTCCAGGCCAGAGCCTTGCCACTCCTCCCAGCAAAGAAATCTTTAAAAGTCCTGACCTGAACTGGGGGGGGGTGCTTCTTCTTGTCTGGACTGCTGGGCTGAAGGTGGTGGTATCAGGACGGTGAGTTGTGCCCCCCCCCATCTCTGTACCAGGATCAGGAGGGGGAGGAAGGGAATTTTCTCAACATGTGTACTATTCCTTTGTTTTCTCCACTTTTGGGGGTGATTTTGTGCACTTTGATGATGTTTTATGAAACTCACAGACCACATGGTGACTGGGCGGCTTTCCTATCCAATTCCCCCTTCCCTTAACTGATTTAATTAGAATAAATGTGTGATATGAAGTACATATTTTTGTCCCTGTGTATAATTCTTTTGCATTAGAGGACACGAACTCGGTGGGGAAATGTAGTGAAAAAAAAAAAAAACATAGCTGTGCCAAAACTTCCCATTACAGTGTAAGTACAGGTCAATTTCCTGGTACCCCCATAAAACCAGATGCACAAAGTGCATGTATCTGGTTTGTTTGCAGTAGCAAGAGGGCCTATGCACTCATTCTCTCTCTCTCTCTCTCTCTCTCTCTCTCTCTCTCTCTCTCTCTCTCTCTCTTTCTCTCCTTGTAAATAAATAAAAATATTTAAAAATAAAAACAAAATCTTTCACTCTATGTCCCCAAAGTTTTTTTTAAAAATATTTTATTTATTCATTTTCAAGCAGAGAGAGGAGAGAGAGAGAGAGAGAGAGAGAGAGAGAGAGAGAGAGAGAGAGAGAGAGAGAGAACCAGGGCCACCACGTTGTGGGTCTGGCTTATGTGGGTCCTGGGGAATTGAACCGGGTCTTAGGCACTGGAGGCAAGTGCTTTAACCGCTGAGCCATCTCTCCAGCCCTGTCCCCAAAGTTTTACCTGAGGTTCGAGGCAATCTCTTAACTGTAACCAACGCCTTGTAAACATCAAGAAACAAGTTACATACTTCCAACCTATAATGATATAAAGTAAACATTTCCATTGCAAAAGGGAGGAAATACAATAAATAAAGGAGATAGCAAAGAAAAATTGGACCAAAGCAAGACTGAAATCTAACAGGACACACACCCAATCCTGCAGCTCCATGACCAGCCTGTGAAAATTACAATGAAATCATCTGGGTCAGCTCCACCCCTCCAGCTCTGTGGCCTGTAACACTCACAGCCTCTCTTGCAGGATCCACTCTGAGCCTATAGCTTTTCTTATCAGCTGACTGTCTCATGGCCCTGGCATCTCCAACGTCATGGGGTCTCCACTGCAACTTAGGATTCACCTTCCTAGCTTCACACAGTGGCCTCCTTTCAGGGGCTCCAACTCGGCCATACATCACCTAGCCTCAGTGAGTCTCTGGAGTTGCAGTGCAACCTTTCACATTTCTCTCAATCTTGTATTTTTCATGCTTGCAAAACCTGTATCCCTTGAAGGATGTTGCCCAGTTCTGCTGCCAGTTTGGGATGAAGCCTGGTCCTTCCCTTCAGGCCTTTTCCTTTCCAAACAATTTCCATTCTTATAAAATGGAGTTTTACTTGGGTAGGATCTTTCCCTCAGGGCACATTTCCTATAGTCCAGTATAGAGCAGTAGGCTGCTCGTTAATTATGCTAATCCCCTTCACAATAGTCTTCAAGCCCAGAACTTTAAGTCGCATTGCTTTCCTTACCAAAAGGGACATTTTTCATGCCTTCCTGCTCTGCAATGTGATCCTTCATAGTATGTCTGAATAAAAGGTGTCAACAGAAGCCATGCAGCACCTGGAATGTATTCTGCTTCAGAATTGTCCCCACCAGGGCTGGAGAGATGGCTCAGCGGTTAAGGCACTTGCCTCTGATGCCTAAGGCCCCAGGTTCAATTCCCCAGTACCCACATATGTCAGACCCACAAGGTGGTGGCCCTGATGTTTTCTCTCTCTCTCTCTCTCTCTCTCTCTCTCTCTCTCTCTCTCTCTCTCTCTCTCTCTCTCTCTCTCCTTGAAAAATGAATAAATAAAAAAAATATATATATAAAAAGAATTGTCCCCACCAAACAAATTGCCTTTGAATTCAACCTTCTTCAAACTCTGAGGACACAGGCAGAATGCAGCCGGCTTCTTGGTTGGACTATAACCAAAGTGCCTCTAGCCCATGAGTTAGGCTTCCACTTTCCATGTTGCTCTCATCATTCTGGTCTTCCAAATTCCTACCAGACTGACCCATTACACTCTGCTTACAGCATTGTAAGGCTTCTCTGGCTGAAAGTTCCAAACTTTTTCACATTATTCCCACAACCAATTCCCAAAGACTAAAATGAACCACATGGCCAGGTTTAGGGCAACGATGGCCCCCACTTCATAGTGCCAACTTTCTGTTTTAGTTACCATTCTCATTGCTGGGATAAAATAGCTGACATTTTAAGAGAGGAAAAGTTTATTTCTACTTACAGTTCAAGGTTATCATCTATCACGGCAGAGAAGGCATGGCGGCAGGAAGTTCAGGCAGCTGATTACAGTCCATCCACAGCGAGGAAACAGAGCAGTAAGTGCTGCTCTTCAACCACCTCTCTCCTTTTTACACAGTCCAAGACCCCAGCCCAGTTAGAGCGGGTCTTCCCACCTCAATTAAACTAATCTAGATCATCCTTCATAGATAACGCCAGAGACTCATTTCTCAGGTAACTCTAGGTCTTGTCAACTTGACAATCAATTTAAACTTTACTATGACCTTGGATGGTTAATCTTCTTGCTCAACTTGAGAAGGTTTAGAATCACCATAAAAACTGGATGTGTCTCTGAGGATGTCTCTAGAAAACTTTAACTCAGGAAGGAAGGTCCACCTCAAATGTGAGCAACACCACCCTGTGGGCAGAGGTCCATGACTGAATGAAAAGGGGAAAGAATCTGAGCTCAGCGTTCATCTGTGTGCTTCCTGTTCCTCCAGATGTAAGGAGGTAAGGGGTCCCCTGAACACTCCTGCCACAGTGAGGCCATCCGCTACCATGTGTCCCCTCCACGAAGGAATGTGTGTCTTTAGAGTATGACCCCAAACAGAGACTTCTTCCTTTAATTTGCTTTCTGTCAGGGATTTGCTCACAGCAGTAACCAATACACTGCCATATGTATCCATTACTATAACAGAAAAGGGATTTTTAAAAGAAATAAACCCATAGAACAAATAAAATAGGGGGAAGAAAGAAATCTGGAAAGCAGATGCTTAACATGATAACTGTCAGCAGATTTTACCACCCTTTCCCCCCAAATTCACAGAAGTAACTTGATTTAAATCCAGAGTCCATAAAGACTCCCCACTTGGTAGCGCCAGGTAACTCTGGAAGCTGAATGAACCTCTACCTATGTGAACAGCTGCCTCTCCCCCGCAGAGACTGGAACAGAATCCCAGGTGAGCCTGGGGGAGCTGTAGTGGAAACAGAAAGAGCAGGGGTCATGTCCCATCATGACACTTCGATCTTCCCCACTTGGCTCCTAGAACACTGGCAGCAGGAAATCTGCATGAAGACGCTTCCACGCAGCAGCCAATCAGCTTTACGGGAAATAGCTACAGCCTCTGAGGACCACACTTTCCCAGAGAGAAGTCCAACGCTCATTACCCTGCCTAGAATGGAAGCCTCAGGAACTTACTGGACAGCTAGAATACTTTTGTTCCTGTTGATGCCTCCCAGAACCCAATCAGCTGGAGTAGAGAGAAGGGCCTGGCGGCTGGTTGGCTGTGGAGTGTGCCCACACTCCCTCTGCCCACGGAGCTGGGGGTTAGATGGAGCTTGTTCTTAATGAATAGAAGTAGAAACAGCAATGACCATGGTGAACTTCACACAGCTGGTAATTAATTTATCATCTGCATTTTAGAAAGTAATCGGTACTGTCTAACCTGGCCAGGATCACACACAGGATCAAAATGGGATGGGATGAACAGGTCAATGAAACGGGCTGTTTCATCTGTGTACTAAAGACATGAAGCTGGCAGGTATGAAGGTCACAGTCTACCGCATCCTAAGGGTTACATGAAACTTTGTGTGTTAAAATAATTTGTCTGGGTCGTTAAGTTACTTTCATAGCCTTAACCTGGTCTAATCCATTGTTTGTTGCCAGGCAAGGTTTCTAACAAAAATGACCCCTAGAAATCATGGCATTCCATAAATGCTAATTCCTTTTCTACTTCCCAATAGAGCTATTTCAGGAAAGGAAGGATCTGGGATTCTGTGTGGATGGCGTTAGCTGGCAACCTCTTCTGCTACTGAGAAGAAATAAGGTTGGACATTTGGTGGGCCTACAGCACCTATAAAAATGCAACAGGCAGACAGGGTGGGAGAGTGCCATGGTAATAGCTCATTTGTATTCCTCTTCTCTGCTCCTTCGCTGGGGCTCACTGACCGCTTAGCCAAATCCTTTTAATAGACTCTGACATGGCCTCCTCACTCAACCTGGAGGCTCTGCTTCCTATTAGGACAATCCCAGGACCTATTACACATCACCGTCTCTACCAGAGCTGTCCTCACAAGGGTTGTTACAGGGAGATGTTGAGAAGGCTCAGAGAAATGAATTTTGAGGGAAGCAGTAACACCCAAAAAATGGAGTAAACTTCCTTAAATCTATTAGGTATGAACATTAGTAGATTTTAATGTAGAAAAGTTGCATAATGAAGAGCATTCCAAGTACTTATTAGAACTAAATAAAATATAAATATTTGTAATATATTAATGATAGGTTGAGGAGATAGTCAGTTGGTAAGGTACTTGCCTTGTAAGCGTGAGGACCTGAGTTCAATCTCCAGTATCCATGTAATAATGTCAGGGTTGGTGACACATACCTGTAATCCTAGCACTGCAGAGGTAGAAAGAGACAGATCGCTGATTCTCACTGGCCAGCCAGTCTAGCCTGATTGGTAAATCTATGTCAGTAAGATACCCTGTCAAGAAGGAAGCAAGGAAGGAAAGAAGGAAGGAAGGAAGAAAGGAAGGAAGGAAGGAAGGAGAAAGAAAGAAAGAAAGAAAGGAGAGAAAGAAATTAAAAAAGAAAGAAAAAGAGCAAGCAAGAAAGAAAGAAGATAAAGAGAGTGAGAAAGAGAAAAAGAAAGAAGGAAAAGAGAGAAAGAGAAAAAGCAAGGAAGGAAGGAAAAGAAGAAAGAAAGAAAGAAAGAAAGAAAGAAAGAAAGAAAGAAAGAAAGAAAGAAAGAAAGAAAG
>PVHP010000848.1:101436-126252 GCA_004024765.1 Zapus hudsonius | reverse complement strand
TTTCTCTTTTAAGAGACTCATTGTTGGAACCAGTTTCAAAGAAGGCTGTGAGACAGTTGAGAAAAAAAGTAAAAGGGAAGTGTTATCTTTCTGTCTTAGGGTTTTACTGAGAAAGAATACTGCAGAATGGATTACATATAATTACTTCACATGGAGCTGTTTAAAGTCCAATTACCAGATTCCAAGTTAGGAAAAAAAAATAGGGAGAAAATTAGCTGCAGCTTTGAATAACGTGGTTCTGCAAGATACCGAGTCCACCTCGGAGCCTGACAATGTGAAAACTTTGTAAGGGCACTTTTTCTTTTTTTACCAGGAATAGGATTCCACCAAGAGATTATGATGAATCTCCTGCAAGTGTTCATTTAATTTCAGGGGTTTCTGCACTAAACAATAAACCAAATTTGAGAGGCTGAAGCCGGATGTAACTTGTCACTTTCTTCCCAGTCAGTTCAATCAAATGCCATTCTATTCAATTGAATATAGACAGGATGAATTTCAAGTAAGAGAAATTTCAACCTGAGTGACAGATTTTCTCTAAAGTTACTTCTGTTTGATTTCATCTTTTTCTCTTTCTTCTCTGTGATGCCACACAAGGAAATGGAAATCATAATAACGCACCTGCTGTGTGCTGTTCTTTGGCTTCATATCTACCTGCTGTGGTCATGCAGGCTGGGGGCTGCTCAAATCTAGGGAGCGGGAGCACCATTGACATTGAGCTGTGTCTCATGACTGTTTAGAGTTGTGCAGAGCCTGCCTGCTGCATTTCCTCACTGAGGACCGGTCACTTGGAGTATCGAGAAAAAGCAACACTATTTATGATTTGGGTGTTAGGTATCATTTAAGGGCATGGCAGGAAATAAATTTTGACTCTAAGGAAGATAACCCCTCAGACTCTTTAAGCCTCAGTTTGTTCTTTTTTTTTTACATTCATGAGATATAAAAACACATGATGTGGTAGCAGTTAAAGCAATATTTTTAAATTTTATTTATTTGCAAGAGAGAGAGAGAGAGAGAGAGAGGAGAGAGAGAGAATGAGCATGCCAGGGCCTCTTACTGCTACAAACAAATTCCAGATGCATGTGCACTTTGTGAGCAAATGCCTTTAACCACTGAGCCATCTCTCCATCCTGAAAGTAATAATCTTATAATATTATAAAAATAATATCTCTGCCCCTCAGGAGCATTGTAAATGGTGAATTCTCTGCAACATTAAAAGTGCTAGACAAATGTGTTCTAATTTGATTATCATTACTAGAATGATCCCAAGAAGATGCACAGCTCTTGATGCTCTTGGTGAAGTCTGCGGAACATTTCCATCACTGGGAGCTATTAAGTTTCAGCAGTACATTGTTAATTAAAGCAAGGTCGCACTATTCTGTGGCTCTTACACGTTTTAATATTGTAATAATTAGAGACAGTTTGTCTCTTAAACATGCAGAGAGATTGAGCAAGTCTTATATGTATGTGACACTCAGATGCTATTCTAAGCATTGAATCTCATTGTATTTGATCTCACTCACTCCTAATTATGAATAAGGTTTTCATCAAAAGGCTAGCTCTAAGTCAGTTAGCACTCCCAATTAAAGGTAAGATTAAAAATAAGTTGTTTTAAATCAAGTACTTACTTCACAAAATTTTATTTACAAGTGCCATGTATTTTAAGCTGTGTTCATATTTCCTGTCATTGAATTCTCAGAAACTTCATGAATAGTGTTCATCGTCTGCATTTCACTGAGGAGGAAATGAAGCTAGCAGAGCAAGTCATTTGCACATGTTGCACAACCAGTAAGTGGTATGGATTCATATCTTCCACATCTGGCTGTAAAGTCTTGGTTATATAAGTATTTATGTGTTAAAAAATAGTTTCCTTAAGCCCTGCATAGGAAATGCTATAAATCATATGGTAATACAAGAAATGTCTGTAGTCTTCTAGGTTAATTGGTTTGTGTGCTATGTAAATAAGGCCAGGTTTAAAGGCTGGATTCTTATGCAAGGCTGCCTGTGAAGACTAGTATTGTTTATTTATCCAGATAATGTTTTCTATGGACTAAAATTGTAACCAGAGATGAATAATATCCATACACCCTATGTGGATCACCTGTACTCTGTGCTGCTAACCAAAGTCCATGTGCAAACCATCACACAGCTAAGAAAGCACAGGAGATGTGATCACACACCAACATTTTTCCTCCTACATCTCATTTTTTTCTAAATTAATGACCCCTGTTTGAGGAAGTAAAATCTCCATCAAAGTAGGAAAACTACCATGGTTTTCATGCATTTTATTAAAAATTGTGTGGCTCACTCACTTCATTGTAGCTGTGTCACTCACAGTTATTGAGACTAGGAAGATACCAGCTCTTAGATTGAAACCTGTTTTGGTCTTTCTTTCTTTCTTTCTTTCTTTCTTTCTTTCTTTCTTTCTTTCTTTCTTTCTTTCTTTCTTTCTTTCTTTCATTCTTTCTCTCTTTTTCTTTGCTTCCTTCCTTCCTTCCTTCCTTCCTTCCTTCCTTCCTTCCTTCCTTCCTTCCTCCTATCCCTCCCCCTTTCCTTCCTTCTTCCATGCACTGGCTTCTTTCCTTTTCTTCCCTCTCTTCTTCTTTCAGTTCATCTTTTCCTCCCCCTGCCCTTACTTTCTTTAGTCCAGAGCCTTGTGGTATGTTAGGAAAGCCTTCTACTACTGAGCCACACTCCCATCCCTTCGACTATTTGAATCTTAGGAAATGAGAACTACGTTTAATGAGCCTTGTCTTCTTCATTACCCATGGTTCCTCGGTGATTATCACTCAAGCGTTTTTTTTTTTTTCTGGCATCTTTGAATTCTTTAATTCTGAAATAAAGGTTTGGATGCATTAGAAAATCTCACTCCTTATAAACACATTTGATGTCTTATTTCTTTCTTAATTACTCCTCTGTGACACAGAAGAGATTTTCTTAGAGAGATCAGAGAGAAGCATGACAGGAATTAAAGAAAATGTGCTATGTTTTACTTAGTATAACACCAGAGCCTTAATTTCTTTGATTTCAATTGCTACAGTCATGCAAATTATATCCAATCACTATGAATTTACTGGGAAAAAAGAGTCAGCTGTATCTCAAGGCAGAAAAAAGGCTGAACATCAAATCTAAGCCTTCCTAAAGTGCAGAGTACATTAATTTTTCCATGCCTTTTGAAATTGTCTTTGAACTCCCTAACAGTGCAATGATAACATCTTGCTATAGAGGGTTTGGGGTTTGCATTTAAGAGAAATTAGTGATATTATTCTTACTAGAATTTTCTTCAAGTCTCACTTCATGAACCAGTCTAGGCTAAGCAGGAACACACAGGGTCTCACTTATGCCCAAGTATACAGGTGTATACTAACCAGTATATACTTACCATCTTACCATATTGTAACATTTTACATGTCATGTTTTCTAAAATCCTTTCTATAGAGTTATCTGCATAGACACATCAAGAATTTCAGGTAATTTTCTTCCCAATTATAACTGCTCAGTCATTATTGAGACAGATTTCTTTTAGTCTACAGGGGTCCATTGATGTCTCTTCCTGATATAAACTTTGACTATAAACAGTGTAAGTAGGATTGAATCTATTTACTGTATCCAAAACTAAAATACTCACACAAGGTTCCTTTGGGAGGAAAAAAGCTGAGAACTCATTGGAATTTCAAGGATTTCATAGAACCATATTGGTGACATTAAATATAATAATGTTGAGTCCATGATTGTTTTATTTCATAGTGGTTATTCTCCAAAGGTAATTCATGAGGAACTGAGGTCTTTATATGACTCAATTCTATTCTTGTAGGTATAATGAGGCTCACACAAGATTCTAATCTATTTTTTGATGTCATCTCATGTAAATCACTAGTAATTTTTTGCATAAAATATGTAAAATGAAACATACTAAAATATTTGAATTACTGATTTATAGTGAGTATAAATACTTAACTAGATTTATAAATTTACTAAACTGGATTACAAAAGCCATCATATTTCGTTTAGTAAATCCACCTAGGAGAATGATTCCTGAATTAAAACAAGAGTGAAAGAGTTTCTCTTCTTTACTTCAACTTTTGATTCCTAAATAATATCATGTACAATGATGACTTCTCAAGCTTTTATCTTGCCCCCTCCACAACAAGCTGATCACTCCAACAGCTCACATGATATTTTCACTTAGATTTCTGCTTGATATTTCAAACAGGATATGGACAAAAAAGAACTTAAGATTTCTCTGTCTCAACTCTCAATCTTCCTTCCTAGGGTCACCTCTAATTGTGAACTATAGTTAGTAGGTATCAAGTTTCTCATGTTGAAGACAGCATTGTCTTTGGTCACTTTTTCCTTTCTGGACTCCACATGTGAGTATCCATGGGTGCTATTCCCTCTCCAACCGCAGGGACCCTGTACTTCTTCTACTTAGCTACATTGCAGTGAGCTTCTTGTTGCTGGCACAAAGAACCTGGCCAAAACAGCCTGTGGAAAGAATGGATTTATTTTGGTTTAAAAACTCGAGAGGGGAAGCTCCATGATGGCAGGGAAAATGATGGCATGAGCAAAGGCTAGACATCACCTCCTACTCAATATCAGGAGTGTGCCAAACACTGGCAAAGGGAAGCTGGCTATAACAGCCATACAACTGCCCCTAATCACATACTTCCAACAAGGCTCCAATTCCAAAATTGCCATCAGCTGGTGAGCAAACATTCAGAACCCCAAAGTTTATGGGGGACACCTGAATGAAACCACCACAATCTCTTTCTGCCTCTCCTCAATCCCACCCTGTTTCATCCTGACAAATGAAGCGTTTTTTTTTTTAAACTGGTCAATCCATTCATCATCCCTTATTGTAATTGAGAATCCGCATAACAAACATCCCAGATAGTTTTATATGACATTCAACAAATTTGCGAATCATTTTATATGCAACAACAGCACATCTTTATTTAAGCTTCACAGTGTATAACAATTAACTCCCAACAGGTTACATATTTAAGTGTAAATTGTAAAACTATAAACTTTTAGGTAGCAAGTATTGAAGAGGATAAACATAACTCATACATTATAGCTGGGGACATTAATTAATTTAACTATTATAGAATTATGATGGAAGTTCCTTAAATAAATAGCAGTATTATTCATATTGCTATGGGAATAGTTATCTTGAGTGTACTCACTGTGATTGAAGATTTGGATTCAAGAGGGTGATAATAGCAAGGCCTTAGTAGCTTTGGGAGGTAGGGCCCAGTAGGAAGTCCTTAGGTCATTGGGGAATTTCAGGGAAAGCAGTTCTCACGGGTCTCTTGGTAGTTCCAAGAGTTGTTATAAAGTCTGCCTTTGGCCCCATCTATCTCTCACTGCTCATGGCTCGGGATATTTACAGGCTTTATACCCTCTATTATTTGCTATGAGATCTTCTCTAGAACCAAGCAGATCAACACTGGTACCACGTTGGAAACTGCATCCTAAGTTAACCTCTTCTTTATAAGTAACCTATGTCAGGTATTCCAGTGTGGACATTTGAGCTTATTAATACAAATGTGTGATGGTTAATTCTGTTGTCAAATTGATCTTATTAGGAATCCACAGACACTTCTCTTGGGTGGGTCTTTGAGGTTGCTTCCAGGAAAGTTTAACTGAAGGAGGAAGTCCTTCCTTTAGAGTGAGTCCTTTCCCCAGAGTGGGCAGCCCTTGGAAGGGTGGTAAGGAAGCCCTGGGAGAAGGGGATCCTTCCTCCTGCCTGGCTGCCAGTGGTACTTGCTGGTGAGTGTCTTCACTTGTATGTGCATCTATCCTGTTTGGTTATCCTTTGTTGGCATTGGAACCCAGTTTCTTCAGCCTTCCCTTATGGACTGAAGACCAGTGTGGACTGAAGGCCAGTGATCTCCTAGAAGCCTTCAGGCCTTCAGTGCTGGATTTGGAATGCTGAGGCATCCAGTCACATCCATTGAGTGTCTACAAGTTTCCTTGACCTTTGGGCCTGCAGACTGTAACTGTTGGACTGCTTTAAGCTAATCCAATAAAACTCCCTTTAATACAATTCATCCATTCAGTTCTCTTCCTCTAGAGAATCCTTACTAAATACAACATGGGACTTAGCTACCCTGTTTGTGAGTATTTATCCCAAAGACGTAAGTCTATTATCAAAAAGATATTGTGGTCTCTTGTTTCATTGCAGTGCTATTAACAATAATCAGTTTATGAAATCAAACAATATTCACAAACAGATTATATATATATATGTATATATATGCATACATGTAATGGAATACTGTTCGGACTTACACTGAAGGATATTCTGTCCTTTGTGCCAATACATAAAATTAGGGACTGTAATTCTAAGTAAAATAGGCCAGACATAGCTCTTAATCACAGGTGGAATCGAAAACAAACTCAGAAACAGCTAGATGGGTCATAGTAACAGCTAGTAGAGGCGAAGAGCTGAGCTAGGAATAGGAATGGCACAATGCTCAGACTCTGCAGGATTAACTAGGCTTTATTTTAAGCTCTACTGCATTGTGTGGTAAACATAGTAATTTAACAGTTTGTTATACATTTCAGAATCATTTAGAGAATAAATTCTAACTGTTCTCACTATGAACAATAAGTATTTTAGGTGATATATCGGTTAACTGGATTGAATTAATTATTCCACATTGTATTCCCAGACTACAACACTACAATATCACTTTGTACCATGTATATCTATCATGCGTCAATCTACGTTAAGCAAAAGTGATTGGACAAAAGAAAGAAAGTGAAGGAAAGGAGGCATAGAGAAGAAAGAGAATGAGAAAGACATTTTTAAAAAATGAGCAATTGGTTAAGCAGGAAAAGTGAACTGAAATAGCAGTTGTTTGAATGGTTGGATCACCGAGTATATAGGCTATTTTCAGAGTTTGTCATAAACACCAAAGACAAAATTGGGAACGTTGGGGACTGTCCTCTGACCAGTACAGCCTGGTGTGCATGAGCCTGTCACACTGAGTGACATGTGATGCATTCAGCCTATGATATGCTTAACAATGATTATGAATTAGGAAGTTGATGAGGGGTTATATGTCTCCAGGAGGACTGCAGGAGTTGTCATCATAAATGGTTGCTGTCTTTGAGGAAAGAGGGGTAGAGAGTCACTTTTCACCATTTATGTCTCTCTACAACCCAATCTCAAAGACACCAGGGAGCTTTCCATCTGAATAAAGAAAAGGCAGAGCTGTAGCTTGGGAAATGTCTTCATTGAGACAAAAACCCATCTGAGCAAACCTCATGAGCATCAAATCACAAAACACTAGTGGATATGAGAGTGTGTTATAAATGACTGCATTGAGTGTAGCGCTTGTAATGATTCCCTGCACAGAATCATGGAATTGAGCTCAGGGGCAGGGAAAACTACGTCTTAGAAATGTTGCCTTGTTCACCATCATCACTGTCAGCCAGAGTCTGATAGGATGACGGAGATTGTAACAGGTGATGCAGTCAGACATGCACGCCGGGAATGATGACTTTTCTAGTTTCCTTTGCCAGGTTTTCTTGCTACTTTGTCTGGAAATCATGGCAAGGGGCTTGAATACAATGTTTCCATATGCCAGAGTTACTGGAATTATTCCTCTGATGGACTCTCTTGTCATTTCTCATATGTAGGAGCTCATTAGACACCTAGAGGAAGAACATATGGAGTGGAGCAATTGTGCTGTTGGTATGAAAATGCTGCATAATGAAGTATTTGCATTCTAAAAGGTCTTGCTGTAAACAGCTTACTACAAATAGCAATGGTTGACTTTTAATACAGTGGGAACTGCCATAATTCTTGTCTAGAGAACAGACATAAGCATATTTAGTATCACAGCCAAATATTTACTAGCCTCCAGGCCAGAGGAGTCATCTCCTCTGATTTTTTATACTGAAATTCTAGTTAAGGAAGGCCAGCATTCTCAACCCCTCTGTAGAAGGGAGGAGCCTGCTGAATTTCCTGTTTGTATCTTCAGGTGAAAAAAATACATACCTTAGAAGACAAGTGATTTAGCTTAGTGCATCAGGCCTTGGAATCTGTGATTGGAAAGGCCTGCTGTCTATTTCCCATCCCATTCCAACATTTTCTGACACAAGAAATTCATGGTCTCTAAATTGCAATCCCATATCTCTAAAACAAGGGTCATAAAATCCAACTCAATAGTTGTGAGAATTTAGTAAGATTATTCATGCCGAGCGAGTTCCAGCAGGTAAATTGTGTCATCACTAGTATTATTATCATTGAGTAGTTTTCCAAGCAATATATTTATTTAAAGTCTATTTTATCTTGTTAGCCAAAGGGCAAAAGAAAAGGACATTTGGATAATGGACACTTTAATTTCTTCATTGGAGCAAAATTGATTGGAGCAAGCATACTTGCATACAGATTAAAATGTTAGTGGTGAAATGTGATTTTTGTTTTCTGTTGAGAGTTGACTCTAATATTAGCAGCTGGAATCTTTTGTACCTACTTGGTATCTCCTTATGTAATGCAATTCAGTATTCTCTTCAGTTATTCTGCCAGGAGACATTTCTTTGTGGTAACCCTTTGTTTTGTTAGTCAGTCCTTCCTGATGTTATGATGGGTTCAGCGACGTGGAAGTCAAGAACACACCTGACATGCAGTTCAGGAGTTGTGTTCTTTAAAGACCTTGTCTCTCCCTCTGTCCATGATGCAATTGGAGAGTTATTCATATGAAGAAACATTTCAGTTGAAACATGATGATAAGTACAATTATTTTAAAATTGTGTTCCTATAAATTTTTACAGTAGGTTTGCAAATATTAAAATTTCAAAATCACCCTTTACCTAGTACCCATAATGGACTTATCTGGAACTTTGGTTTGTGGGAAGCTAGGTTTTGTTTTCCTTTGAATTAATCTATTTTCAGGAAGCTGAGAAAACAGATAACCTGGAAATCATAGATTCGACATCATCAATGTAAGATTGGAGAAGTGGTGTGAAAAGTAGATCCTTAAGATTCTATGCTGTTGGAGGAGGGTGTGTAGTGTGTGGTGTATGTGTACACCCGAGGTCTAGGTATACAGACATGTGTGTTCCATGTGCATGTATGCAGAGGCCAGAGCAGGATTCCAAGTGTCCTCCTCTCTCATGCTTCTCTCTCACTTTCCTAAGAAGGATTCTCATTTCACCTGGGGCTCCCCAAGTTTTAGTTACCCTGGCTGACCCAGTAACTTTCTTACCTTTGCCCCCTCATTCCTGGTGTTAAAAGCAGGTATGGCCATGACTGGATTTTTAAAAATGTGGGTGCTGGAAATAGAGTTTAAGTCCTCATGAATGTGCCTCAAACACACTTCCTGGTTGAGCCATCTCTCCAGCCTCAGTGTCCACACCTTGGTCAGGTTATTTGGGTATTTACTCATTTACACTCTCTCTGAACTCTGGAGAGAGAGAGAGAGAGAGAGAGAGAGAGAGAGAGAGAGAGAGAGAGAGAGAGAGAGAGAGAGAGAGTTTATTAAGCGTGGCTTGAATTATAAGAACAAACTGTGGGAATAAATTATAAGAATGAAATATAAGAATGAACTATGGGTAGGAACTGTGGGAATATTTCTTGTGGATCTTATTAGTAACTTTTGTAATATTATTGCTGTGTGATGCTAAATTTCTTGCATGTAACATGCCCTAAAGCTAATCGTACAACTGGGTAATCCACCTGCTTACAGCAATGTGACTAGGTTTCCTCTACCTTGGTGTACTCTGGCCTGAACAGAGCAGATGACCAATATTGATAAGCACTGTTGAGAGATGCTGACTGATCTTTTTTTTTTTTTTTTTGGGACAATCCCCTTGTGAGGACTAGAAAATTAGCAGATTTTTTTTTTACACTCATTGAATGATGTCCCTGATGCCACTCTACACACATTGTTTCTGGTTTTTACAATGGCAGTAGGGATATCTGGGTCCTGACTGATCTTAAGCTATGTTCTTTGCCCAGTTTCCTCAGAGGCCTGGTTGGACTCTAGACTCAGAGCAAACATACATGTATAAGAAGTGCTGATTCTAGTGTTTAAGGCGACAGGTTGCTTTAGTGTGGCAACCTGTGATGAGAGTCTATGTGTGTTCTGGATCAGCAAAATCCAGCAGGCCATACTGCTAAATTCCTTCCTTTAAAGTTGGAAGTTCCATACCCTTTGCTCATGCAATGTACTACTTGTTCATGTATTACTGGATTTGCGCTGTTGAATGAAAGTGTCAGTGAGCACCGGTATGTGGACCAAGCTACAGTGACATCAGAGCAGCAGATGCAGCAGTTTTACTAACTTCTCCTCAGTTTCCTTTGCAGCCTGCAAGCTCAGGCTGCTGCTAGAGACAGCTAGCCCATCCCTGAGATGGGGTACCAGGAGCTAGCTCTCTCACTTCTCAGCCTCTGCTCCTAGAAGCAGTATTTCTGGACAGGAAAGTTCCGAAGTTATTCTTTCCTAAATTCAAAGCTATGCTCCCTGGAACACACACACCCTTAAACAAAGCAATTAAACAATTGTGTCATAATGACAGATTTACTCAGTTTTCATGCCTGTTCAACAAGTAGAAAGACAACTGTCTGCCAGCACCACACTACATAGATGGATCATGATGAGTTTGGGAAAGTAGATTTTCCAATCTGTCAGTCTGGTATATATATAGAAAAGTCCGTCTTCTCATTGGATTAAATAATAACACAAAACAGTTATTTGGTGTGTGTATGCATTTGTAATGTGTATGTGCCTGTAGCATGAACAGATGTTTGTACACGCGTGGGCACATGCATAGTGGGGTGTGCAGGTACACATGTGGATGTCTTTCTCCTTCACTAGAATAGCTACCTATCAAGTCCTAGAGTCCTCTTGCCTCAGGTTCCCAAGCACTTGGATTACGTGCATCGTAACTGAGGTCCTCGTTCATGCATGGCAAGCACTTTATTGCCTGGGTCATCCCCCAACCCCTAATCCAGAGTTCTAACTCAATCCCATAGTGGATTGATTATCATCCTATTAGAGAAAGGCAATTGTAAGCAACACTAGGTCTTCTTCAGGCACTGAGTCCACAGATAGGATGCCATCTGATGAGAGACAGTAATCAGTCACCAGTGGCTTATTTATGCAAACCAAATGATATATAGAATTGAACTGACTCTTCTGACAGTTTAAAAAGGAGCTTATTTTATCACTTGCTTTTCAGTGCACATCAGCCTGGCATAGGCAATGAAATAATTGTAGAGAATATCAGACACACTGAGCACTGCTTGCCTCGGAACGAAAGAATTTATAATTTGATAATATTCAGGTCAAACAATGCTGAAGGCTGATTTTTATGTTAAATACCTTTTTCTATAAAAGGCTCGTTGTACTTCAAATTTATAACATTGCTTGTGGAAGCAAAATAGGATAATGCAGAGGAAAGAAATGTCAGGATATCCATCAGCTCTCTTATATTATAGCAGCATATAGCTGTTAATGGATTTATTATAATAGTTTTAAAAGGTCATTTAAATATGAAGACAATTGTCAGCCCTGGCCCTTTAAGAATTTGCTTTCAGCAAAGTACGTCAAGACTGATTTTAATAGAACTTATGGTTTATGCCTATGGTCAGGAATAGTTTCATTCAACTATTTTGTTCATTTAATCTGACCTCCTGAGCTTGGAGTGATGACCTCAGTTCAGTCAAGGACCATACCGCTGTGTCCTATTCTTAAGACTAGAAAGGTATCTCACTTATTCAAAGAAATTCAGATTTTAAACAGTTCTCTTCAAAGTCCTCATAAGCATATATGTGTTATACTATGCAGCAGTATTCTGTTCTCTGAATTAAAATGCTACTGGTATTTCTTTTTAATAAGCTCTCAAAGTTCAGAACCTGGGAATGACGGATAGGACACAAACAGATCTAAGAGTGTCATCTTTCTTCCAAAAGGTGATGTTGAACTTCCAGTGCTCTAAGAGATTTATGGTGTCAAAGTCACTGCGCTTCAGACAATGGACAAGAATAGTGAGCCTTCATGGACCACCACCCTACCACCCTACACATGAGCATTTGTGCCTCTGTGTGTGTGTGTGTGTGTTTACAATTGAAGAGAAATTGTGGCTTTCTATAAATGATAATAAACTCTTGGGAAACATTGGGGAGGAATTCTGAGGTTAAATATCAGGTGGCACCAGGAAGTTTGATGAGATGTAAGCCAACCCTGCAGGGTCACCTGTTGCAGGTTCTTGGCTCCTGTGGAGTGAGTCACCAGCAGGGTCTTCATGAATACCCAGTTGACCTGAGAGCCTGTACTTCCTTCCATCTGGGCAGATTAGTGGATAGCATTCCAGAAAGCTATTCTCTTTGCATAGTGGGGTACCAGAGGTATATTCCTGATGAGTTTATTTCTATATTTCCCCTATACTCACTTCCAGAAAGATATTAGGTAAAGGCTCGTGGCTCTTGAATTTAAACTTTGAGGCTTTTCCAAAATTATTTTAATTTTGATGAAATAATCACGCCAGAAAAAGTGGGATAGGAAATGTTCTTGTCTCAAAGCAGGAACACATTACATTTTATTAAATTTAGGGAAAAATCCATTTAGTAGGCAATAAACATTAAGGCTGAGACTTCTAATTTTTCAAAAGTCTTCTATTTTTGTTGTTGATATTGTTGAATCATGCAGTATTTTCTATACTTATTCTAATTGTCAGTAACATTGAGGAGACAGTGTAATTGCTCTTCAAATCATTACAATGGAACTGCTGTCACCAATAAATTATAAAATATTTTCGGTATTTGTGACTCAGAGTCAGCTTCTAAAAGTAACATTTATCATGTAGAATGAAATACTGCCATTTCCTGGTGTTTATAAAAATAATAAGAGGTTCAAATGGGTATGGGGTCTATGTTAATGATGCTAAGTAACAATTTGTTCAATTAAAAATGATCAGTGTGTGTGTGTGTGTGTGTGTGTGTGTGTGTGTGTGTGTGTGTGTATGGGTGTATGTGTAGGATGGTGAGAGTGTGGAGGTCAGAGGGCAACATCCCCATGGTGTCTATCTGCACCTTGCAACTTCTTTGAGATAGGAATTCTCATTGATTTTGATGCTAAAAATGCTAGACTAGCTGTTCTATGAGCTTTGAGATTCTCCTGACTCCACTTCCCGCTGCTGCAGGCATGTTGAGAGTTCAGACAGACATGTGCACTACTTGCTCATGGCTTCACTTGGGTTCTGGGATGTGAATTCTGGCTGTCTGGCTTATGCAGCAAGTGCTTTTAGCCACTGACTCACTTCCCATAGCCCTTGATCAGTATATTGCTATTACGCTTCGTTTGCTAAATTTCTTAGACTATCATTTTTTTCTAATATTCATTTTGCATGGAATCCTACAAATTTTCTAGATCATCCATTTAAAGGGTTTTCTTGTTCCTATTTGGGGGAAATTAGACAAGAATGAAAATCTCAAAATAAAACCCAGTCTTTAAGAATTTCTATCACATTTACCAAGCACCAATGGAAAATTTGCCATTTATGTGTTATTTGAGACATTCTTTTGTAAATGAGCCCACCACACCGTGTCCCCAGCAATCTGCATCGCGTGCAGCAGAGACTCCATGATGTACTGTTTGTCTCTATTTTCCAAAGTAGGTATGTTTTATTTTGTAATAAAAAATTGTAATAGAGTATGGAACACTCCTAAAAGAATTTTTAAAAATATTTTATTTATTCATTTTCAAGCAGAGAGAGAGAGAGAGAGAGAGAGAGAGAGAGAGAGAGAGAGAGAGAGAGAGAGAACCACCACCTTGTGGGTCTGGTGTATGTGGGTCCTGGGGAATTGAACCCAGGGCCTTAGGCACTGGAGGCAAGTGCCTTAACCGCTGAGCCATCTCTCCAGCCCTCCTAAAAGAATTTCTTACCCTTGTGTCCAAGCTGGAATGTTATTTAAGTGTATTTTGTCTGTTGAGTAGATGTGAGTTCACAGAGCTCATTTGCAATGAAAGCCCAGGCGCCTTAAGCTCCTGTTCCTAGCACAGGACTGTCAAGGTGACTTCTCTTTCTGTTTCAATTGCTCAGCTTTGCCATCCTTTAACTATTACCTTGATGGAAGGCTTGCACTACACTTATTTATGAAGGGTGACATTTCAGAATAGTGAACCCTTCCCCACTGAGCTTGAAAGGAAGTACTACATTGATGGTCACACAACAGAAAGATTCCATGGAACAGTGAAATAAACAGATTCCTTTTTTTTAAAACTTAAATTGGTACCTTATTGCCCAAAACTCGATACATTGTATTAGCAAAGATTATGTTGGTATCCCCATGTCCCTTTTCTCTGTCTCAATCCACTGTGTATCCTCCTTGGTGGGCATACTGTATCAATCCATGGGGTAGGGGCTATGCATAGTACAGGAGGCAGTCACGTCCCCCCTTCTGCTCAGTTCCCTGAGTCATGGTGGGTGAGTATTAAGGCTGCTTTATTGTTGAGGTCTTAGTGGTCTCTGTACTTCTGCTTTAGGTTGTGTTGAAGATTGTTGGTGTCTGTCTCACTGGCTTATCCTGGGTTGACTGATTGGGTGTGGTTATAGGTCTCTTGCTTATCCCACCACTCTCTGTGGGGTTCCATGTGGCGCCTCCATGGTAGGTCTGGGGTGGATCATCTCTTGCCAGGATGCCAGCTGTCAGCCTGCCATTCCTTGGCAGGGTTGGAAAGGCCAGAGCTATCTTAATGCCTTCTGAAAAATATAAGCAGAATCTCCATTGGAGAGTGAGATCAGTATAGGTTAACTGAGATACACATTTCTGAATTGGCTAGATTCTATTGTGAGTAGCCTCTTTGTAATTCACTTGTAAAGTGAATTTCTCTTTGGGGGGTCCCAAGATTTTGGTTCCCAGTACATTTTTCCCTGAGTCTCCAGTTAAGGGCTCCCTGTCACTGAGTGGATTACTTGGCCGAATTAAAAGCTGTTGATTGCCTCCCCCAGGCTTTGGCTCCTCCATTGCACAAGTGTTCCTTTCTTGGTTTGATGTTCTCTCCCAGTAGGAAGTGTGTTCAGCCTATTCATAGTGGCAGAGTGTGTTTCATATCAGTGGTCTCTGTTTACTCAAACTATTGTTGACCAGCTCTCCCTGGCAGCTTATTATGGGGGATGCTTACCATTCTGTACCTTGCAGGGTCTCACAGTGCTGATAGTTGGCTTTCTGTGGTTTCTTTAGCAACAGGATCCTACCTCAGGCCTCGGGTGGGTATTCAAGAACTTTGACAGAATCATGCCTTGTTCTTGGGACTTCACGGATCACTTTGGTCAACAGCTCAGTGAAGGAAGGAGCCAGTGACTAGGGCCAGGAGTTGTGAGACTGATCAATTTTTCTTGGACTTAGACTCTCTCCATTTCTATTCATTGCCCCTCTTGCCAGACGATGCCCACTTCTTGCTCAATAGGTTACAAGTATTCAAGTAAGGATTTTATGATTTCAAATCATTATTGGTTTAGCTTAATGTTTAAGTCTCCCCCTCCCCCCATTCCTTACCCCTCTCCCCTCTTTCACAAACTCTCACTTCTCCAAATTGGTTTGCATAGAGTTTAAGGTTAACCTGGTTAGGAACTGAATATGAAGGAGAATATGTGGCGTTTGACTCTTTTGAAGGAAGAATTGGACATCAAAAGGCATTAATTATTCTTAATGAGTGATAAGTCTATCATTACCACTAATGGGTGATTTTATTTATTTATTTATTTATTTAATATTGCTTTTCACCATTTTGTTTGAGAGGTATTGTGGAGATTTTGCTTTTCACTTGAATACTGGTGACATTTCCCTGATGCCCTTGAAATTCAGCAAGCAATGGTGCTTTTTAGATCTGTTTCTGCATGGCGTTTAACTTGGAATACAATAGGGCTGGAGATGGCATTTGGAATGGGCTAGTGTGCTGATTCAATGGCACTTTCAGAGCGCTCCATAAGCTTCCTTGCCAGGCTCTCAGGCACAGTGAATCTCTCTGCTGCTTTGACCATTGGTCACCACTGAGACATTCAGGAAAACAGAATCTCTAAATGCTCTGGGGTGTGCATATTTACAACCAATTTAAATACTAATGAAGGACACAGCAGCTTACAGATGTAGAAGAGAACATGGCAGTATTTTGCAGTGATTCATAAACTGGTCTGGTTTTCTAAAGATCCTGCCAGTATTTGGCAGAATGTTAGCATGCCTCTGCTGGGGAGATCATCCTGTGCTCATTTGGATATGACTAAGATCCATACATCAAGAAACCAAGAGAAAGGTGCTTGGATTCTAGGTCTCTTATGTGACCTAGCTTAAGATGATAGGTTAAATGTACCTTTGAACTCTGCTTTTAGACAAGCTGTCATGAGACTAGTTATATATTTCTTCCTCCTAGATCAGGAACTCCTCAGACAGTTAACATCCTCCCACCGATCTTTCTGATATCATATTAGTAGCTGAATGGTGAAGAGGAATGGGCGCTGGACAGTATGTCCTTTAAGAGGTCACTTTAGTTTGTTTCTGGTACAATCCACAGCAAGCTTTATCAATGGTTTTTGGTATAGTATGTTTCTCAATGGTATCTTTAAATGCACATGTGTGTATTTATCTGTCATTGTTAACTGTGTAGAAAGGCACTAAGCATTAATAAAGAAAACAGAATGCAGGTATGGTGGCTCATGCCTGTAATTCCAGCATTTGAAAGGCTGAAGCAGTAGAACTGATGTGAGCTTGAGGTGAATGAGTTTCAGACCAGCCTAAGCTACAGAGGAAGAACTCAAAGCCTGCCAGGGAATATTGAGCAAGAGGGGGTGGAAAGATCATAAGAGCCACAAAGTTGGTAGGAATACCCTTAAACATGGTCCTTCCCCCCTATTATCTTACTAGGACTAACTAGGGTCTTCATGTTCCACAGTGGATACCATAACACCACAGGGGGAAACCCCAGGGTGGCAGGGGCTGGGGCTAGGGAATGGAAGAGTATAACTTGTTATATTTTACATAAAATAAGAGTTTAAAAAGAATGCATATCACACACACTCATACTATGTGGGCTATCAACAATTTGTTTTTGACCTGGTTTTGAAGTTTCATTTAAATGATTAGATGTGAGACACTGCATATGATGGACTTCTGTTCTGAAGTCATTTTGATTTGTGAGGAGCAATTGCTTTACTGTTGAACAATGTATTAAATTCTGTAGAATCTCATTTCTCTTTTTTGTGCTAAAGCCATTGGAGAGATGCCCAGTAGTAAATATAACTTTTTTTCCCACATATTACGGGCAGAAAAAATAAGAAAGAAAGACAGTCAAGAAAGAAACAAAAAAGGAAGAGAAAAAAGAAAAGAAAGGAAAAGACAAGCAAGCAGGCTGGGCAGAGCTCAGTCAGAAAAGTGCTGGGCGATTGAGCAGGAGCATGTGAGCAGGGCCTGGTGGTGTGGCTCTGAGCCTGTCATTCTGTGCTGAAGAGACACAGACAGGAGGATTCCTCCAGCTTGCTGGCCAGCCAGGCTAGCCTCACTCAAGAACTTCATGTCAATGAAAGATCAGTCTTCAAAAAAGGTAAGCAAGACATCCAAAGCTGTCTTCTGATCTACACACACACACACACACACACACACACACACACACACACACCTGCATGAGTATGCACGTACACATACACATTGAAAGAATGAAAGAACAAATGAAAGAAATAAGATTGAGGTAAAGGCAAATGGATGCACATCCTTGGCAAGCATGCCAAGAATACAGAAGAGAAATTCTTATTGGGCACCATCCATGATGAATGCCCAGCTTACACACTCTCTTCATTCTCTGCACTCTCGCCTGTGCCCTGAAGTCCACCCAGATCCATTAGATTTTCTTGAGAACAATGCCAATGGTTCCTATGACTCAGGGCATTATAGAACACAGTAGATAAATTACATCGTCTTCATAAAATCATTCATAAGTGGCAACCATTCATCCAATTATTCTCTCTCAAAGCAAAAATAAAATTATTTTTTATTTCGATGTTTTATGTGTGGTGCGGTATGTGTGAGCATAGTACATATATGCACGTGTGTGTGCAGAAGCATGCGCCCATGCTCATGCTTGGGGCAGCCAGGGGAATGCTAGGGGTCTTCTACTGCATTTCTGCTTTGTTTCCTGGAGATGGATTTTTCTCACTGAACCTGCAGCTTTCATTGTTGGTCAAACCTGCTGACCAATGAGTGCCACCAATTGTCCTGCCTCTACCTCCTCCCCTCAGGACTGGCTTTATAGAAAGGCATGGCCCCTGAGGCCTTATCAGGCCCTCCAAGGTCCTTAGGCTAATGTGGCAAACTCTCCTATCCATAAAACCATTTCACCAGATCCCGGGCTTCATTTTCCTGCATACAGCTCTTTTACTGAAGCTATCCACCGAATTTTGCATTCTGCTGCTCCAAAGAACTGTGAGCAGAAGTGAGAAGCCCTGGGGAGCACATTGTGAACTTTCCACGTTTGCTTTATCTTTTACACTAGTTACCACAATGGAAACTCACCTCAGCCATGCACATCACAAGGTCCAGAGAATGGTAGACATGTCCTTCTAACCTTGATCATAAACAGCTTGAGGGGGTGAAACTTAGACTATTATTATAGAAGAGAGAGAAACATCTTTAACCATTGCTTTGGTGATCTCTTCACAATAGAAAGTTGACATACCTCCTGATCTTGGAAATTGGAGAGAGAGTTGGACCACGTATACTAAATGCCTGCCTCTTTCTTCCTTGTATAATGGGGAGTTTGGTTATTTTCTGATCCTTTGTCTGCTCACAGACTTTTCTTGATTCAGTCGTGTTAACGAGGGGCAATTTACTCCTATTTTCTGTCTGTTACTGTGCACATTTCACAATGTAATACTAGCTTGCTACTGTCCAGATTCATGTAATTCTTGAAGTAAGATTCCCATTCCTCCTGTGACCAATGATGACTGTCCGTTTCCCTTTGGGCTTTGGTGGGGAATGACAGAAGAAAACAGGCTTATGTGATTTATTGGAAACTGACTTGGGGATAGAGTGGGGCAATTGTTACTTAAGTTGAGTCTGGTGAATACGTGTCGTAATTGCTCATCATTCTACTATCTTTCCTTTCTTTGCTACACTGTCATATTTCCTACTGAACATGTTTGTGGGTTTGATGTTTGTTCATGAATATGTTGGCTCTCATGTTCCTTTAAATCTTTCCCAAAAGGTGAAATTTTTCCATCCCTTATGAAAAATAAGTTTCTATGGTACTAAAGAAGAATTGATGAGATTTATCATATGATTTTAATCAGTACATGATTATTTTGGAAAAATAGTCATAAAATCAGGAATGATTTTTATAAAATTTCTAACTATAACAATGGTAAAAATTAAGATGAAAACCCAGATATCCATGGGTGCTGCACAGGCTTGAGGGCCTGAGGAGGCTTGAGACTTCCAGAATTTGAATCTGTAGCAGGGCATGACCTCATGCCTGTGATCCCAGTCTTGCAGTGGAGCAGAGACCCAAGAAGAATTGTGGGAGCCCTTTGAGCTGTATCCTTTGGAATCAGTGAAGAAGACGTTGGCTCAAAACAAGAAAGGGGTGAAGAGGCATAACGAGAGAGAGAGAGAGAGAGAGAGAGAGAGAGAGAGAGAGAGAGAGAGAGAGAGAGAGAGCGAGCCAGCCCCAAATAACCATATAGTAAATAGGTAGAAACCCTCTTTATATCTATTTAAAATTGTGATCATCTTTTTAAGAGTATGTATGGTGTGGTGAATGCACATGTGTGGGCAGATGTGTGTGTGCAGAGGCCAGAGGAGAACTCCAGGTGTTCTTCTCGATGACACATCTGTGTATTTGCTTGTATTTCCCTCAATCTGGAGCTGCCCTTTGGTCAGGAAGCTCCAGAAATTCTTTGATCTGCACCCTCCTCCAATACTACAGATGTGTATGGCTTTTTCAAGTAGGTTTAAACTCTTTCAGTCTCAGGCTTCCCAGGCCCACAAGCTTAAGGGATAATCTCTCTTAATGGGTTAGTCATTTACTTAGCCCTCGGTTTTTTTTTTAACTTTTTTATTGACAATATTTAGACATGTACATAGTATGTTTTTAAATCTTATTTATTTATTTGCAAACAGAGAGAGATAGAGAGAAGAGAGACAGACAGAGAGAATGGGCATGCCAGGGCTTCCAGCCACTGCTGAGTCCAGATGCATGCCCACTTTGTGCATCAAGCTTTACAGGGGTACTGGGAGTCCAACTCATGTCATTAGACTTTGTAGGCAAGCGACTTAACCACTGAGCTATCTCTCAAGACCTGTGATATGTTTTCATTATAATATCCTCCCCTCTCTCTCTCTCTTGTCTCCTTCCCCCATACCCCTCCCACTGAACCCCTTCAGCTCCCTCCAACAATCCCCCTTTTGTTTTGATGTCTTTATTTTTCTTTTTCTTCCCTTTCTTTATAACCTATGATGACATGCTGATGTGCTCAGGGAACATTGTGGAAGAGGTGGCAGAAAGAATGTAAGAGCTAAAGAATGGCAAAGTACTTTGGAGCATTGTATTCCAAACATCAAGTGACAATGTTCATGGTCCCCAGCAGCCATTATTATTATTATTATTATTATTATTATTATTATTATTATTATTATTATTATTAAGCAGACAGGGTCTGTCTCTCATTCTTCCATACTGCTGGAACTCACTATTTAGACTGAACTCAAATTTGCTATGATCCTCACGCCTCAGTTTCCAAAGTGCTGGATTACATGTGTCACCTTTCTAATTTCTTTTTTTTTTAAACTGGAAGAAAGAAATTCACTAAACATCAAGCAATTAGTGCCACTGAGCAAGCAATTGTTGTATTAGTTGGGAAAGCTGAAATCTTGAAGTAACTGCTCTACAGAATCTTCAAGGGACATGACACTTGTGTGGAGGGAAGACAAGGAGGAAAGACGGTGATCATGCTAGGAGATGAGCCAATTCTTTAAAAATGTTAGGAGTGGGCTGGAGAGATGACTTAGAAGTTAAGGTGCTTATCTGCAAACCCGAGGGACCCCAGATCAATTCCCCAGTATCCATGTAAAGCCAGATGCGTAAGGTGGAACCTGCGTCTGGAATTCATTTGCAGTGGCTGGAGATTCTGACATGTCATTTCCCCTCTATCATAAACAAATTCTCTTAAGTTCTCTCCTGTTAAAAGAAAACCATGGTTTGGCATGAGCTGCAAGAAGCTGGAATAAGGGGATGAGGTGGGAGGGAGAGTGGAGGCATCTCAGAATGGAGAGTAATAAGCATACTTTGAACATGAGTGTTCAGTGTTGCTAGGTATCTCTTCTCCAGGAAGCTTGGGAAAATCAAAGCTGCTGGGCACATGTTGGAGCTCAGCATGGGCAGGTGAGAGAAGAAGCCTGCTCACCTTGAATCAAGGGCTGTCCTGCTGCACCGCTCAAAGCCAGCAATGGTATCATGTCCCTCTGGGGATTTTGCCTTTCGTGTTTCTCCAAGGTGTATGGTTGGTGTCACTCAGACTGTGTGTGCAGGCTTTCCATTGTCGCACAAGTCCTATCAGAACTTAGGTGTGCAATCCAAATACACCTACAAGGTCTTCATGTTGCAATCAGATCCTCATTCCAGACTGTCTTTCTTTCCTGAGAGCCTTCTCTAGACTATAAGTGTTCATCCCTTTGCCCCATATTTATTGACAGTAATTAGGTACATTATATGAGCAAGTCCTGTGATGTTATCCCCATTTCCCTCCTCTCTGTCCCCAAACCACTGGGGGCCCTCCTCAGTGGGCTTGCTGAATAGGGGGTTATCGATTTTATGAGAGGTAGCCAGTTTTTTCTTTTCTCTTTGTGTGTTATTGCTGAGGAGGCAATGACTCTGGATATTTCCCCCCCCCCCCCGACATGACTCTTACAATCTTTCTGTCCCCTCTTCTGCTCAGATCCCTGAGCCAAGGTGGGTGAGTTTTAGGTCTGCTTTACTGTTGAGGACTTAAGAGTCTCTGGATTTCTGCTTTGGATTGTGTTAGGTATCCTCAGTGTCTGTCTCCATCATCCTTTCACAGGTTATCTGACTTGCTGTGTAGGTATTTCTCTTGCTTATCTTGCCACTTCCTCGATGGTTTCATTTGGGCTTTATATCATAAGTTATGGGTGGTTCATCTCCTGCTTGGAGATCAGGCATCATCTGCGGTCCTGTTGGTTGGATTGGGTTGTCCATAGTTCTCTCTGCCTTCTGAAACATACAAACAGATCTCCAATGGAAAGTGAGATCAGTATAGGTTAATGAGACAAACATTGTTAATTTGGTGAGAATCTAATGGGTGTAGCCTTTCTGTAGATCTCTGGTTTGGGGGGAATTTCCCCTTGGAACCAGGTTCTTGGTTCTCATAAGAGTTTATTCTGGATCCCAGTTCTAGTGAAGTTATTTGCAATTGAGTGGATCTCTTAGCCAATCAGCAAGCTGTTGATTACCCACCTAGGTTTAGCGCCACTTTTGCACAGATGAGCACTTCTTGGCTTTCTGGTCTTTACGGTATATCAATGCCTTCAGCATTCTTGTAGCATCATTCATTGTTGTATATCAGTGACCTCTGCTTTCTCAGAAGATCATTGGCCAATTTCCCCTGGCAGCTCATGTAATGCCTTCCAGCACTACATATGCTTGTTACATTCTGGATCAAGCAGGGTCTTTCAGTGTTGTGTGGCAACAGTCTGTACCTAGGGTAGGTATTCAAGAGCTTTGACATAAACCTGTTTTGTTTTGGGGACCATGTGGTCTCTTAGATCAACAGCTCAGTGTGGCTGGTAACCAATGACTAGAACAGGGAGTTACAGGCCAGAGCAATTGATCTTGAGGTTAAGCTAACTCCTACCTTATTCAGAGTACCTCTTACCAGCCAATTCCCCGAGCTTCCTCGACGGCTTATTGTATGAAAATAAGGATTTTATGGTCTCATTGATTATTAGTTTAGATTGGTGTATAAGTCCCCATGCCCTCCCCTTCTTCCCCCACAATTTCTCCTACCCCCTTTGTCAATCTCAATTCACAGCAGGTTTCTTCAGTTTCATCTCAATGGGATTATTGTAGCTCCTCAGAAAGAGCTTTATACTCCTAAAGTTCAGAGAGGATACTTCTTTTATTCTGGAAACCATTTTTGGGAACTTTAATATATGAACATACTTTAATGTGATTGTATTCTCTCCTTCTTTTGTCCCTTCTCGCATGCTCCAATTCCACTGAGGCCCCTGCTTATTCCAGGTTGTCCTTCCTATCGGTTTGTCTCATTCCTTTGATCCCCCTCTAGTTTCCTCATAGAAGAATCCTTGGAAATAGAAACTTTGGGGGATAAGCTCAGCTCAGACCCATCTATGAGCATCCAAAAAAACTAATGGAAATCATCTCTAGATGGATGAGGAGGATGTTACAGGAACAGCATTCTAATCCAGAACTTAAAATGAGAAATTATCATGGTCTCCTATGCTTAGTATCTGGGGAATTTTGGAGAGGAGACATTGAAAATACTAATCATACTTGGCACCTTGGATTTCTTGCCATGCTATTACTACAAGTGTTCCTTGTGTGTCTGGGTGACATTGAGCATTACATTGTGCTGGCTGCTGTACAGAATGACTTAAAGACCCACCGGCCTTATGCTTTTAAAACCTGCAAGAAATATTTTTATGAGGTCAGGTTTACTTAAATCTATATTTCTTATCTCTGCTCACTCTACCTTTATATCTCATTCCTCTGTGAAGTTTTACTTCAAGTGTTAATTTTTAATTTCCCCAAAGACCTCAGTGTGGCTTTGCTAGAACTATATAGAGAAGAATAAGTACAAAGGAACACATCAAATTAGTGCATTAATTAGGAATGCTATGGGGCTTGATGTCGAATATTGGGAAATTTACAATTATGTGCATGAATTGATATTACCACAGTGTTTCTCAAAAGATAATAGAGGAAGTTACCTCTTCCAGAGAAGTCTTAATATATGTGATTAGGGTGGGGAAGGAGAGAAAACTGGTATATGAATTTTATAAAGTATGTTAAGGCAGTTGCCATTGGAACATTGCTGTACTTTCTGGTGCATGCAGGTTTAGGCCTGAAATCTCCAGGACTGCTTCTCTCCATATTAAGTAGGCACCAACTGCTGTAACCACTGTCTACTGATGGGATGTAGTTCATCTTACCACAAACCTTGCAAGATGCCCTTTCCCTCTGTATTATGCTTTGTCCAGATGGTGCATCGGATCACACATCTCCAGAGGCAGGAGCACTGCTCTTTACTTGTGTAACATCAATATAAAACACTTGTATTGTGCACTGATCCTCATCAAATCCTCAGGGAAGGGGAGACCAAATCACCGACAGTAGTGGAGGCTCTCTTATTCTCTCAGTGGTTAAAAAGTTAATGTGTAAGATCTGCATTAACTTAAATAAATTAACATGCTGCTAATGTAAGTTTAAAAAAGAACATTTTATTTTATTTTATTTTATTTTTTTAATTTTTTTTTTACTTTTTTTAAAAAATTTATTGTCCATAATGAGTTACAACATTTAGTGGGCAAACAATGAGTTGTTATCCCCAACTCCCCACTGCCCTCCCCTCCCCCCTCCACTGGCTAACCTCCTCCATGGGTCCTCTGGATCAGTCCTTGTGACAGGGGACCATGGATAGCCTAGTATTCAGCCAGGTTCTCCTGGCCATGCCTCTGGATAATCTCCCCCACCACGGCTCTTACAATCTTTCCGCCCCCTCTTCCGCATAGTTCCCTGAGTCGTGGTGGATGAGTATTAAGGCTGCTTTAAGGTTGTGAGCTTA
>PVHP010000848.1:87716-101336 GCA_004024765.1 Zapus hudsonius | reverse complement strand
ATCTGCAGTAACTTAAATAAATTAACATGCTGCTAATGTAAGTTTAAAAAAGAACATTTTTAAAAGTGGCTTTCATATCAAATTTAATTTATGTAAAATATTTTGTTGATATTGTATTGTTTAGATTTTTGTCAATCAAAAATAAACTGACATAAATTTTCCCATTTTTCTTAAACTTTCAAAGTCGGTGTTTGTGACTTGGAACTATGGTATATGCTGCCTTACATATAATAGATAGTTCATCAATGCTTGTAGAAATGGAAATAGTTATGATATAGAAAACTGGAAGAAAAAAATATATATATATATAAACTCCATTCCTCAGTAATCATATGGGAATTCATACACATACAGAGTTGGTCTTTTTAAAAAAAAATAAAATAAAACTAACAGCAAGCTTAAAAAAAATAAACTGACAAAAAAAAAAAAACCCACAAAACCTCTGTGGAAGAGCTGGGCCTAACAGAAATGAAATGTGTTATTTGTGAATGACCTTTGTTATTTGTCTTTGATTCTACCAAGTTCTTTTTCAGGTGTCAAATACTCTGAGCTCACCCAGCAGTTGCACACTTCACTGTAAAAGTCGTTTAACTTTTCGCTCTCCCCTCTTCCTCCAAATTGCATTCAAATCTACTCTTGTGTTGTTGCTGTCAAGAGTGAGATAAGTCAGTTATACATCTGGGCTTCTTCTATGATGTAGTCGGCATAATAATTTTATATGCTTTTTCTTCTGAAAACATTTGTACATATGCCAAAAATAAACCCTAGTGGTGGATAAAAACACCTATATGTAGCTCAAGAGGTTAATTTATTTTTCCAATATGCAGGACTTTGATCTCAATAAGGGACCTCTGGATTTGACGTTGACACTAAAAGGCAGGCTAAGAGATTTTTTTTATAAGCAGCCCTGGCTGGATTTCAGTCTAGATATTGAAATTTGAGTCTGTCTTCTTTGGAGCACAATATGGTCTTAAGCCGCCCCCCCCCACTACTGTTGCCACTATTTGTATTTAAACACAACATTTTAACAGGCATACCTACTGTTATTTCTTGTGGCTTGCAATTATTGAGTGACTGGCATATGCCTAGCATTTTCCTAAGCATTTTGAACATATTTACTTCTCTGACTGTCATCCCAAATGTCGGGTGAAAGCCGTCATATCTATGGGTGATCTAGTCAGTGGAGAAACAAGAGGGGACATGGAGACAGTCAAAAGTCTTCCCTCATCTATGTTCAGCCTTCCAGAACCTACCCCAACACTGTTCCTCGATTCCCTTTGTCATAGTCAGCCACACACTGCTGGGATGAATCTCCAAACCAGGCACAGTTTATGGGAGGAAAGGGTTTATTGAAACTATAGATCCAGGGGAAGTCCCATAACAGTGAAAGAGGCTGTCCCCCTTTCACAGGTCCATGCAGAGAGCAACAGCCTTTACCATCACCACACACACACACACACACACACACACACACACACACACACACACAAGCAAAACAGTCAGGGGACCCAAAAAGACAATTCCTTTATATAGCCTTAGGGTGGGGTTTTGCAACCTTATCCCAGACTTAATGGCTTCCTCTGTCTGGAATTTCCTTTCTGCACTGCCCACACAAGAAGGAATATCATTTCTAGGTCCCCTGAACTTCCTTACATCCTGGCCCCAGCTGAGAGGCTGCGTTCCTGTAAACATCCCCACAGACCCACCCAAGATAATTAAAAAGGTTAAGTTGACAACAAAACCTAACCATCACACCCCTTATACCTTGACCCCAATTCTGGGCATGGTACCACCTTTCATGGATTAAAGCACAAATATTCGCAACCAAATCCTATTCTAATCATCAATTTCCAGCCCCCACCCCTGAAAAAAGGTGGTTTAAGAAATGAACTGTGAAACAGAATATAAGGTAAATCAAATAATATTTTGGAAACCCAGCACCTTGTATTAACCCTCCTGTGTTTGAGCTTTGTGCCTTGTTTTGTCCTTTGAGGTATGTCTGAGACTCACTCTCTTTGAACGTTGTAGCTCAAGGCATTTGCTTACTTATGTTAACTTGACCTTTCTAGCAACATCAAACAAGCCAGATAGAGCTGTATCTTCATCTCACCATCACAGTTCAATCACTATCAGGGAATTTCTATTATTAAACTAAATCCAATTACCTCCAGTAGTTTCGCCTATGCAGGACTTTGTACTGAGTTGTTTCAAAACATATAATTACTAACTGTAGATGCAACTGGGCTTTTCAAGAGTCATTTTCAGATACATTCTGGTAAAACTGTTCCATTTGCACTTTCTGCTTATCTATGTGTCTGCTGTAATTATGCTCAAACTGTAGCTATTCATATACTGCTGGAGAATGCCTGCACATAAGTCCAGTGTAACCACAGGTAACAGAATAGAATGCGGAGGTAGGGTTGAGGGGTTACCTTGGCATTTCTCTGTTATTATTAGAAATTAGGTTTCAGTCCTAGATGAGTGAGTTATTAGCCATATAAGCCATTAACTTTGGAAAATAACTTAAATCCTATAAGTTCTTTTCACAGATCTGTAAAGCAGGATGCATGGTTGCTGTGGCTACCAAATGCTTTATGTTATGTAAGGGGTCTGTAACTAATTATAAGATATAATTGATATGTATTACTTTTTCATCATTGACTCTCAGGATGGTAAATACTTGTCATTGGGCCAGTTGTCACAGTAAATATGGCTAGATGGTTGGAGCAAGAGCAATCTTTTCAAGGAGTGTATGTGACTGTGTATTATTTGCCTCAGTAGCTATTTGCACATTTATATTTATAGTCAGAGACATACTCATCATAGCTCCTGAGATGCACATTGCCAATTGTCCGGAGATGCTCACTAGCTGCATTGACTTCTTCATCCTGATCTAATTTGTTTTCAGAGGTGTTTTGGTGCATTCATTGAGTCAGAAAACATTTATTAAGCAAGATAGACTCTGGATATTGATGCTAGGGATGAATACTGCATGTTTCTTACTCATGAAGCCTGTTTGATGCAAGAACTGTTGAAAGAGCTTCATGGTTTGTGTGAGTGTGGAGGATGTGCATGCCACTACATGTGTGGAAGTCAAGTTCAATGTTGGATGTGGGTCCCTGGATCCCACCCTGTTTGAGGCAGCTTCTGTTGTTCACAGCTGCTTACATCAGGCTTGCAGGGATTCTCCTCTATCCACTTGCTTTAGGTGCACTGGTATTACAGATTTGTGCTACTAGATCTGGCTTTATGTGGGCTCTGGGGATTAGGAACACGTTGTCATGCTTGCATAGCAAGTGCTTGGACTCACTGAGCCATCTCTCCACCACTCTCCTTTATTTTGAGAAAAGATCTCAGTACATTGCCCAGGTAGGCCTTGAATTTGCAATCCTTATGCTTTAGTCTCCTTAGTATCTGGGAATACAAGCCTGTGTCACTAGGTCCAGAGAGATGGGAAGCCTAGAATCAGGACGAAACCTGTGTTAAGTTTAGTCAAGTGATGGCAATTTTAAGGTTAAGCTCTAAGTAAGAAATGGCACAATTAGCAGACACTTCAAAGATTTCCAGTCTACTATACAGTGTCTTTTATATTTATCACTGTACACACCAGGTGGTATAGGCTTCCCATCTCTCTGGACCTAGTGACACAGGCTAAGCCTGTCCAATTCTCTGAGTTCTAACTCTGAATGTTTCCACTCAAGTCTTCACTGGTCCCTGCATCCCTGCATTCTAGTGACTCTCGCTTACCCTCTTTTGCACAACATTATGGTCCCTAACTATGTAATGACTCATTCCTTCAATTAAATCCATATTGCCAAGTGGTTGCAATTTCCTGAAGTAATTTTTATGAAAAACAATTCTCATTTTTGTGTTTGTGTGGGGCAACCTTTTTGTAGAAAGGCAACAGAGAGATGATCATTTTCTTATTGACTAAACATTAAATAGAAACATAGTGGATATCACAGGCAATTCTCTAATACATTGTAAAGACAGAAATATTACCCTTTTATATGGCCCAGCATTGACAAATTATTAAATAAAAGTTCTCAGGATTAGCAAAACCTACATCTCAAGTGAGAAGAATTGGCATCACCTTTTAATTACACCTAGCTCATCTCAAATTCACCTTGAAATTGGTGTGACCATCTGTGTAAGTTTCTTGGTTGCATACAAAGAAAAAAATAAACTTGATTCTTCATGACAGAAGATAGTTTTGCAACTTGGAGGAGGCTCTTTCTAAAATTATGAGCCTACTCTCCCCAAAGAAACTTCTAGGCATCTCCCTGATGTTTGCACTTCAAAGCGATGGATTCCAGGACCTTGAGACATTGCTGGCTCATAAAGCGTGCAAGAGGCTTAGTTAACTTCTAAAAATGATTTATATATATATATATATATATATATATATATATATATATATATTCCAATGAGACAGAGAATTTAACAGTTTTCAAAAAGGAAATTCTCTAAGGAATGGGGACATGGGAATAGCCTCTCCCTTTATTTTCAACAATGAAAAAACACTTCTTATTATTTTGTATTGGCTTTATACTCTTGAAAAGAATCTATAATTATTTTACACCTCTTCCCACAATTCTAGAAAAATTATTTCTCTAACTTCTCAAATTAGAAGGATTCTGTGGATTCTTCTCCTACTAAATATTTTCAAAACAGTGTTTGTTATACAAGTAATGCTCTGATTGATGATCGATCGTCACACTAGCTGTCACAGGCGAACCAGAGTTCCCTAAGAATAGATTGAATTGTTTTGATTGTCAATATATTGTGGCCTGTGCCTACAAGGATATTATTTATAAATTTAAGGGGTATCTATGCTCTTGTTGTTAAATATGAATCTGAGTTTCCATGTCCACACATCAGGGATCACTTTAGATGTCTTCTTACAACATCATTCCCAGGTATCTGTGCCTTGTACTTAGTATCTGAAAGATGCAAGGAACTTATATTGTATTAAAATATGCTTAAAATTAATCTTAATTCTGTACTGAACTTCACTTATAATATTCAATATTCTAGTTGAAACTTTCTACTTTACTCACCTTGTGACAGAACTTCCAGAGACTGCTGCATTGGCCATTCCCTGATCATTTACATGGCAGTCTAAGTTCTGAAGAGAGGCATATCTAACACCTACTTCTTGCTGAATCGATTTGCAGAAAAGTAATGTGTTTTCCTACCAAGAAAATGCCTGTGCTGGGCATCAGAGGTCAGGTCCCAGGTGTGAGTCCACTGGAGAAGGAGAGACTGGCTCATCTTAGGGATTTCCTATCTGTTGTCTCATTGTGTCCTGTGAAACCCCTTTGCACAGCCTGAGCCACCCCCTCCTCCCAAGATGGAGAGAAGATTTAAGTTTCCTATATTTTCCCAAGGGCCAGCCTTGAATGAATTTATTTCCTTCGGTTAGCCAGTAAGCATTGTAGTCACATTTTAAGGAGCAGATTCCTTTATTAGCGCACCTACAGTGTCCTAACAAATAATCTAGCCATTCTGGAGAAAGCACAGTCTGCTCAGAAGCATTTCTGCCTGCCATTTTTATGATGCAGGCAAAGCTAGTGCCAAAGTGTAATGTTGTGATGAGAGTTATTAGGGTCAGAACCCCGAGTCTTAACCTCTTGTCTGCCCTGCTTCCCCAACATTTAATCCAGGCTAGGCCACCAGTCCTCAATAATCCAATTTAAAAAGTCAAATTCAAAGTGAAAGGCAGAAAAAGGAGATTCATTCGACTTGAACACCCAAGGAAGACAAAGACATCCAATGACTTCCTCTCTCAAGACCAGCCTCTCTGTAGGGTCATCCCTGAGTCAGTGTCCTTCCCTGGGGACACTGCTTCAGCTTTTTTTTCCTCCTCCACCTGAGACATGTGAGACATTTCCAATCTTGTGTGGACCACTGCTTGAACAGTCTGATAGCCAAAGTGAAGGGGTTGTAATTACCTTCTTGTTGCTGGGGTAAAGCAGCTGGTGGGAAGGAAGTTTTTAAGTTTGGCTTACAGTCACAAGGGGAAGCTTCATGATGGCAGGGAAAATCATGGCAGAAGCAGATCTGGGCATCTCCTTGCCCAGGTCAGGTTATAAACAGGAGCAATGGAGTATCTTCCCTCATGCCCAACAGAAAACACTTTCTGCTCACCTTTATAACACTTGGGAAATTTGCCCATGACCTTGAGTTTATCAGGCCTCAAAATGTAGGTGCCACCTTTCCCTCTTGAACTGTGACTTTATGAATATGTTTAGGAATGTACTCAATGTTATTAAATAAATTATTCATTTACCAAGAAAGGGCCTTGTAGTATATAGTACAACTAGCCTGGAACTTGATATATAACAGCCTAAATTGACCTTGAATTTGTGATTTTCCTGTCTCAGCATCTTGAGTGCTGATATTATAGTTATGTGCCACCATCCCTGCCAGGAATATACTCCTTAGCTAAGCATATTCAGGGATGTTCCTGCCCCCAAATTGCTTTCATATGTCATATGCATATGCTCCCTAAATACAACTTTGATTCTTGAGGAGCACATTGCTTTGGAAATAACGTCCCTGCCTTCTTTACCTGGTTCTATTTCCTTTTTAAAAAGATTTTTCATGCTTATTTATTGTTAATAATTAGATACATGGTATGAACAAGACTTGTGTTGGTATCCCCATTTCCCTCCTCCCTGCCACCAACCCACTGGGGGCCCTCCTCAGTGGGATTGCTGGACTTGTTCATGGGATAAAGTGTTCTAAAATGTACGAGAAGTAGCCAGTTGTTTTTCTTTGTGTTTTGTTGTTGAGGAGGGCAATGTCTCTGGATATTCTCCATCACTATGGCTCTTACAATTTTCCTGCTGCCCCACCCCTTCTGCAAAGTTTCCTGAGTCATTATGGGTGAGTTTTAAGTCTATTGTACTGTTGAGATCTTAAGAGTCTCTGGTTTTCTGCTTTGGGCTATGTTGGATATCCTCAGTCTCCATTACCCTTTCATAAGTTATCTGACTTGTTCTCTTGCTCATCTCACCACTTCCTCAAAGGTTTTGTTTGGGCCCTAAATGATGAGTTAGGGATGGTTCATCTTCTGCCTGGGTGTCAACCATCATTCCATGTTCTGTTGGTTGAATTGGGTTGTCCATGGCTCTCCCTACCTTCTGAAAAAATACAAATAGAATCTCCAACAGAGTGTGAGATCATTATAGGTTAAATGAGATAAACATTAAGATGTCGAGATTCTAATGGTTGTAGCCTCTCTGTAGACCCCTGGTTAATGGGGGTTTCTCTTTGGAGTCCAGGTTCTTGGTCTCCATAAGAGTTTGCCTTGGCTTTCTTGGTCCTGCTAGTTTTTGGCTTTGCTCTTACCAAGGTGTGAGAGCAATGGGTTGTACTTCCATTCTGTCTCCTGTTTTTTTTTTCCTTAGAGCACTGAATAATTCCAACCTTAGTTTCCAGAAATTAACTCCTCCTTCTCCTTTTTTCTTTCCTCTCTATTTTTTCCTCCTTACTGTTGATGCAGAGCTCTTTGATGTTCTCTTTTGTTGTCTTGATTGCTGCCAACACTTGCCTGTAGAGGTCCATCTTTTATCTCTGTGACTCAAAAACTGATTTCCTAATAAACACAATTCTCTCTGAAATAATTTTTCTGGCACCTTTTAAGTTAATATCACTAGGCTTATTCAAAATGTATTCATATATTATTAAATAAAAAGTAATTTGATTGAAGAAATGGTATTATTAGAAAAAAATAAATCAAAGTTGAGACAATTGTAAGTTATTGTAGAAAATCCACTTGCTAAAGAATATTTCTCAGAGGAGGATCAAACATCTGTGTTCTTCAGAAATGTTTTGTACTCTGAAGTAGAGATAGGCAAGAGGCCACGAATGAAGACAAGTGGTAAATGAGAACCATAGGAACACATTTAGGCAAGAATGATGATTATTGTGTATAGGAAATGGTGTGTGTGTCAGAGGGGGGGTGTATGGGCATGCTGAACTCCTCAGTCTCATCAGGTATAGAACCCAGGAAAAATGTTTCTAGGCAAAATTATGAATTAGCTATAGTTATGGTGGAGAAAGTATGTAATGACGAGTTCAGGATCTTATCTCTGGAAGAAAGAGAAAATTTTCTAAAGATAAACACTTGAAAACTCCCTTCAGCTAACTGTTTAACACTTTCTTTTGACACATAAAATTATTGTGAAGGATTTGGAGCTTGAATCCACCTCTCCAAAAAAAATAGATACAAAAGGCTTCCTCCTTCTATACCTGCCGAAGGAAAGGATCTAGGGACAAAGATGTCTTCCAAGCCAGTATAAATGTGTATCTTCCATCCCACAAAAGCATCCTGGGACTCTTTCCTCTAAAATGGGGCATCCATTTAGGATGCACTAGTATCCTCAGTCCACACTATTATTAAACAAAATTTTGATAATGGAATCCATACGGGATCCAGGTCCCCTTTGAATGGTTGACCTCTCACAGTTAAACTTACATATGTTCTTGCCTTTGTCTCAAGACTTGTTATAAAATTGTAAGATGACTCACAAGGTTGGTGGAAAGGAAATCAGAACCCCATCTTTGCCTCATGGTTTGGCCAAACTGTAAATAAATCTATTTTTCTCCACTATTTCTATTTCCTAATTTATTTGCAATTCTGGAAAACCAAGGTGGCAGGTTTATGAATGCCATCATCAAATAGACCAGAGACTGGATCTGAGTGCCCGGTAAGAAGAAATGAGAGCTGAGACTAGACTATCAGCCTAGGTCTGATTAGAAAGGCCTGGGGCACCTAACAAGGAAATTCATGTGTATCATAAAGTCACCATAGGACATAGGCAGAAGAAAGACCCAAACAACATAAACTTTGGTCATATTTTCCCTTAGTATTCTTAATGGTCTTCTGAGTCACGGTTTATTTATAAACATCTTTTGGTATTAGAAGTAAAGTCTTATGTAATCTAGGCTGGCTTGATACTGGGCTCATTATGTAGCAAAAGCTGGCTTTGAACTGCTATTGTCTTGCATTGATCTCCCAAATGCTGCTATTAGAGGCATACATCACCAAACCTGACTAGTTTTATAAATGATGTTTGACTTAATATTTTTCAATTCATAAAATCAGCCTTCCTTTTAGAGGTAGAGAGAAGGAATTTGTAAACCAATATGTGTGTATGTGTGCTATTCTGCTTGGGTTGCAGTTAAAATTGTTTTTAGATTAAAATTTATTTTGCATACAGCTAAGCTATTTTCATCAACATAAAGCCAATAACATGTTTTTCCTCTGCTAAAGATAAAAAACACAGAATATAAATATAAGGCATTGATTTTGAAGGGATGAGCATGTGATGATACAATATTTCAATTATTGGAGCTAAATTTGGATAATTCATTCACAGATGTCAGGTATCTTGTTTCCTGGGATTCCATAAGGATAGCAATTCTTTTTCCAGAGAGGAAATTAATAAATGTTGTTAGCCTCAGCCAAAGCTTCTTGCCACTAAAACATTACTGAACATGTTCTATGATGACATACAATATTAGAAAGTTCTAGAATGTGTTCCAATCATAATCCAGCAAGGCTCCCCTCAGTAGACCAGTGCATTTAATATAATGCATCCCTACACTTTATTAATCTTTTCAGCATGTTGCATGAAAGGAATTAAGTAGATATTATTCATGATCACTGAAAATCCTACAGAAATGTTCATAATTATCACATTCAAGTAAGAAATAGGATGCACATAATTATTTGATCTGTTCACTTTTCATATGAATTCTAGATTAGAGAAAATGATTAGCCAAGAGGAAACTGAGAAATTGTTTAATTTAAAGGGGTTTAAAACTTATTTATGATAGTGTACTAGGTACTAGAAAGTGTTATTTGAAGAGACCAACATCCAATGAAAGAAAAAAAAATGGGCTCAAAAGTGATGTCAGCACAGAGGAAAATGCACTCGTACCAACAAGCCATTATGTCGTGATTCCTATTTCTATTTCCTGACACATTACACTAAATTTGAGCCAATATTTCATTACAAATGTTGTTTTTGTTAGGTTAAGTGAACTATAATAGCATGTAAGGATGGGGATTAATGGTGCATTAGAACAGAACATGATTGAATCATAACTCACATTTTCCTTCTGGTTTGTGTTGATGAGAAGGGAAAGCATACCATGTGAAAGATGCTCCTCACCTGCGTTCTCTTAACAGGCCACCATTCTTTAAACCTATCCAAGAGTATTGGAAATAGTGGTTGAATTAATCTTTCTGCCTTTAATCAAATATTATGTTTGTATAAGCAGGATATTTGAGGTGGGCGGGAATCATTTGAGGTAGATATAAATTCATATTCGTATTGATTGAATATTAATAGCATTGCATATTTCATTTCAGGAGTCAAAAGAGCAAACTGTGAAATCTCAAAAGGTCCAAAGTTGAAGCTAAATAGATCTGAAGTTTTCTGTAGAACGTACCAATATGGAACACAGGTGTCATAAATCATCCACCTTTCAGATCTTGTAGCCTGGGAGGTTTGAGACAGATGAAGGCCCAGGAAGATGATGAAAACACTTTAATTTACACAGTGTAAGCAAATAGTAACACCTTCTGTGTTTCCAGCCAGTTCAAAAGTTTGGAATGCACTGGAAGAATACTTAGGATGAACACTTAGGACACTTAGGAAGCCTTGAGAAAGACTTTTCTTATAAGGTTATTAGAGGGAAGCAGACAGATCAACATACCTAAACTTGTAAAGAGTCAGCTTTCTCAAATGCAAACTACAACAGAGTTCTGTTCGCTTCAAATGGCATTTGGAAGATGAGGTCATGTATTGAAGTCACTCAGCAAAATTGTACAGAGCTGCACACAGATGGGTGTGTACAGTCGGGACACCCCTGACATCAAAGTGGTTCCCAAAGGCTCAGATGAATGAAATGCAGTCCAGCTGTTACTGGAGTTGTTAGGGCCAGAGCCTGGGCACTGAGAACTCCAGCAAGCTAGGTGTTGCCACCCAGTCTAAGTATGTAATAGGCCTCTTAACAAGACAAGCCATAGTGAAAAGCTGAGAAAAGAGATTTACTCATGTGGACACTTTGGGGAGAGGTAAAGAGCCCTAGTGACCCCCAAGTCTATATTTGAGCACTAACATAAAGTTATGTTTATACAAAGGGCGAGCAGTCCTGGTAGATGTGTGATCCTGTCCATCATTGACCATCATTGTCTCGGCTCGAGTCTCTGCTGTAAGGTGGACTGATAAATTGTCAGACTGTGTGCTATCTCATCCTGGGAAGCCTTTGTCATCTCATAGCATGACATTCCTGGGGAAATACAAATTTTTAGGTCTCTCAGCTATTGAGCAAAATATTCCAATATTTGATCTATCATAGCATTTTCTGATTCCTGAAAAAATAGACAATTAAAATATTCCAGTATATGTTTTAGGATCTATTATTTTTAATATTAAATCTATTATTTTTCTTATATTTTAGCTAACATTTCTATCTACTGTATATATCCACATAATGTTTTCTTCAGCCACATAATAAAGGTACTAATACTTACATGATAGAATTATTCTGATAATGACAATTAGAAATAATATGTATAAATTTCTTAGTATTTTAAGATATTTAAAAAATATATTTATTTGAACGAGTGAAAGAGAAGCAGATGTTGTGAGGGAGAGAGCTAGAGAGAGAGAAAGAGAGAGATAGAAGAGAGAGAATGGGTGTGTCAGGGCCTCCAACCACTGCAAAGGAACTCCAGACACATGTGCCAATTTGTGCATCTGGCTTTACGTGGGTACTGGGGAATTGAACTCGGGTCTTCTGCTTTGCAGGCAAATCCCTTAACCATTAAGCCATCTCTCCAGCCCTTAAAATATTTTTATTTGTTTGAAAACAGAGAGAGAGAGAGAGAGACAGAGAGAGACAGAGGGAGAGGAGGCACTAGAAGCATGAGTCTGAGATTATGGACACAACAGGGCCTCTTGCCACTGCGAACAAGCTCCAGATGCATGCATCACATTGCGCTGCAGGTGGTGGTGGAGAATGAACCCGGGCCTGCAGGCTTTCCAAGCAAGGGTCTTTTACAGCTGTGCCATGTCTTCAGTCTATAGTCTTAGTTCAGTGTCGCATGAATTTTCCTCTTCTTTAGTGACTGCAGAGCTGGGCTTGAACATACTGATCATAGAGAACTGGTAGTCCCTTACTGTGCAAGGCTGTTGCATTATATAGACTGTCTCCTGAGAAGTGCAATTGTCTTCTGTTGAAACTACTCCCGTAGGTGTTCCCAAGAATCAATTCTCAATAAGTTAACAGTCACTTTATACCAGCCTTCAGGGATTTATTTAGTTGCTTTTCTCATGGCTGTGATCAAATGCCTTGTAGGAAGCAACTTAAGGGAGAAGTGTTTATTTGGCTTATGGTTTGAGGATATGGGCCATCATCAAGGAGGGAAGGTGGTATCAACGGGCTGCTTGCTCACACCTGATCAGGAAGCAGAGAACGGAGTTCTGGCATTTACCTAGCTTTATCTTTTCTGCCCTTGTTATCCAGTCTGCAGTCCCAGGCCCTAGGATTGTAATGCCCTCAATTAGGGTAGATCTCCCACCCTTCAGTTAAGCCCTCACAGACAACCCCAAAAGTATGCCTCATGAATGCCCTGAGTATTTCTTAATAGAGTAAAATTCACAAACAAAATAACCATTATAAAGAGTTTGCAAACAACCAGCAGCTCCAAAGAGGATCCGATCTATTTAATGCAAAAAGATGTTCTCCTCTATTAGAAGAAGACAGTTAAGCATGTGATGTGGAGACACAGGCTTTCTAATTGCTTCCCTGCAGCTCAAATAGCCAACACTGGGGTCAGTGCAGACACTTGTCCTCACACTTCTGCATCTATCGTTGCTTCTCTTTAGGTAAAAGTGACAGGGATGCTTGACCTCTGGATGGTGGCTGGCATATGACTCATACAGATCTCTGTGACTCCTGTGCTATCTCATTGTCATCATCATTTTACTTACATTGTGTACATTGAATTAAAGTTTTAATCGATGGAATAGCTTATTTCTAAATCTATGCATAAATGAGGATCATTTATATGAAACGAGAACCAATGGCAAAACCAGAGATAACAGGAACATTTATCATGACATCATGACATATTTTGGCATTTTGAAATAGGATAGTCCTATTGCTACAGTAGGGCTTAGTTCTCCGGCTCTGAGCTTCTGGTTTGTGATGCAGACTGTGCAGCAACAAGAAAATTGGCAATCAGTTCCCTACTGCGTGGTGATGGTTTCTAAATCAGACTCACCACCTATCCTTCCCTGGGTCCTGTTAGTACATCTTTACACCTCTGAGGCCCCCGTCTACCAGGAAACAATACAGCAGGGATTTGAAGGTGGCAAAGGGTAGGATATGACATTCTGTCTGTATGGTTTTTCTATTGAAGCTCTGCAGATGAGAGTAGAGGATGAAAGTGTGTGTGTGTGTGTGTGTGTGTGTGTGTGTGTGTGTGTGTGTGTGTGTGTGTGTGTGTGTGTGTGTGTGTGTGTGTGTGTGTGTGTGTGTGTGTGTGTGTGTGTGTGTGTGTGTGTGTGTGTGTGTGTGTGTGTGTGTGTGTGT
>PVHP010000848.1:67545-82360 GCA_004024765.1 Zapus hudsonius | reverse complement strand
ACGTGGTATGAATTTTTCTATTCTTTCAGCAAACCTAGATAGTTCCACAAAATAGTTGAACAGCTATAGGCATTGCTTCATATTTTTAAAAATATATTTATTTATATAGTCATTTGTTTGCTTATTCATTTATCTACAAGCAGAGGGACAGAGAGAAAGTGCATCACTTTGTGCATCTGGCTTTTAGTGAGTACTGGGAAGTTGAACCGAGGCCATCAAGCTTTATAAATATTCACCTTTAACTACTGAGCAATGTCTACCTCAGATTTTAATACTCATAGAAAACTATAAAGTTTAGTGGAATATTGATGAGAAAGTGAGGGTATCTGATTTTCAGGTGTTTGTTGTCTTTATTGCCATTTGAAACGTAGAAACTCGAGGATCTCATATTTTTCTTTTTCATAAGCTGCTAATAGTAAAAGGACATGAGAAATGAAAGTTCCCTTTTGAGGCAATGCACATATCATTGAAACTACTTATAATTTTGATGAATTACCGAAACATAATTTAAAACAATTTCCTGGGAAGATGTATGCATGTGTGCCTATTTTTAAATATTTTACAGTAATATAGAAACAGATCCTCACAAAAGAGCACATAGGAAATGAGGTCCTAAATAAAATTGGCACTTTAAAATGTATGTTTTCTAAAAAATTTGTGCATAAGTGCTTTATCATCCTAAGTGAACAAGATTTAAATAATGGATGAATTAGGAAAGGTAAATATCTTGTGGATAGTGGCATGATGATGCTGGTTAGCGCCAAAGATTTTCTGAAAACCATAGTTAGTATTCATTTTTAGAACTTGATATTTTAAAACTTGCAGTAGTATTTTATGTTTCATGGAGTACCTAAAGTAAGGAGGTCCTATCATTGAAATTCTCTGATTTTCAAGTCTACCATCTGTCTCCTGCACACCCACTCACCTTATTATTGATTTCCCAAAGATTTTCCTCCTCTCATTACTTTCTAGAGAGTGATGGATGAATGCACCCTCACAGTCACTTCTCTTGAAATAAGGGAAAGCCTATGGGCTTGTCCTGCCTGGTGCTCTTTCTTTTTTTCAGTGTGAGTAGGAGGATGTACCCAGAAATCATTTCCATGAGTTAAAAATGCGATAGTGATGTTCACAACAGTGTGAGAGGAAAGGAGATTTGAGGCTGAGCTGAAAAGAGCAGCTTTATTGAAGAGACTTTGGTGAGGGTTGATGAAGCCCTTTTTCCGAGTCATTGTGGCACTTTCCATGACTCTCGGGAGAACAGTAAAAAGTAACAGGGAGATCAGCTGTCATTCATTCTAGCTGACATGGTACCCAAGCATCCCAGTCACAAAGTATTTATGGAAATCTCTTAATAAATACTTATTAAAAACGTACTCTTTACCAGACATGAAAACCCGAAGTAAAATAAGGTCTCTGTGTTAATACTGTACAAGGTTTCTAGAAAGATGGCAAAGTGAAAACATTACAACATGCAGAATTTGTCGTGACCCACACAGCACAGATCAGTGTTTCACTCCAAAGCAACTTCAAGCTGTTAACGATGTTAAGCAGAAATGTGTTTTCAGGTCAGGTAACCTTTGGAGAAGTGTTTGCTCTGTGAATAGCAGAGCAGCGTAGCTTCCCTGTAATCCCCACCCTGTATATTTGACTGGACTTGACACTGCTTAATGATGAGAAACGAGCTAGCTTGTGTGCAGCTAGAGCTATGAACGGTGCCTAGCATATAGTATATGCTTAATAAATACTTGCTGGATGGTGATCATGATGGGGAAAGGTTTGGAGATTAGATCACAAGTTCCAAAGCTGCTTCTTTACCTCTTGACACATTTTTGGTCCTATCTGGACCAAGAGGATTGTTTAAAAAGATTCAATGAATGTTACTTATCTTGATCAAAAAATGAGTCAGAAAATGAGTTGTACCAGAAATAACACAGAAAGTTATTAGTAAAACACATTAACATATCTGAAATTCTACACCAGAGCCAGAGGCATGGGGACAAATCCATTAATGTACTCTCCATGTCCCAGATGATAGAGAAGAATGGGAACATCTTCCCATGGATGGGTGGAGTGGTAAGGATGTGCACAGTAAGGAGTTTGACATTTGAGACAGGTTTCCAGACATCATTTCCATTGTATCCTATCTTCATGTGAGTTTCAACTGTAAGATGGGGCAGAAGCATTGAAGAGGACTGATTCTAGCCTTTACACCCATGTGCATAATGGGGGCCCATATCCAAACACACACACACACACACACACACACACAGATGGAAAGCATAAAAAATTTCTGCAACCTTTGCAGGATATGGCTCAAAAGCCAGAAACAATTGAGTCTGAATTTAAAAAGTCTTATTTTTGAAGAATTCTGGACCCATTTCTTTTTTTTTTAAATTTTATTTATTGTCCATAATGAGTTGCATTATTTAATGGGCAAACAATGAGTCCAGTTCCCCAATGCCCCCTTCCCCATCCCCAATCAGCTGGATATCCTCCTCCATGGGCTTTCTGGATCAGTCCTTGGGGCAGGGGACCATGGATAGGCTAGGAGTCAGCCCGATTCCACCTGCTGGAGTACTTTGTTACTGAAGGGGGCCGTGACTCTGGCCGTGACCTTGGGCCATGACCCCACCAAGGCTCTTTCAGGCCCCTCTTCCACTCAGTTCCCGGAGTCATGGTGGGTGAGTATTAAGGCTGTTTTATTGTTGAGAACTTAGGGGGTCTCTGTACTTCTGCTTTAGGTTGTGTCAAAAATAATTGGTGTCTGTCTCCCTGGCTTACTCTGTGTTGACTGATTAGCTGTGACTATGGATCACTTGTTCATCCCATCATTCGCTGCCCGATTCCATATGGATCCTCCCCAGTATGTCTGGGGTGAATCATCTCTTGCCAGAATGTCAGCTATAGGTCTACAGTTCGTTGGCCACAGCTCTCTCAGTGCATTCTGAAAGATACAAACAGAATCTCCATCAGAGAGTGAGATCAATATAGGTTAACTGAGATACACATTACTGAATTAGCTACATTATACTTTTAGTAGCCTCTTCTTCAATTGCTTGCATAGTGCATCTCTCCTTGGGGGCCCAAGAGTCCAGCTCCCAGTGCATATTGCCCTAAGTCCCCAGTTCCAGTTAAGGGCTCCCCTTCACTAAGTGGGTTATTTGGCTGAATTTAAAAACTGTTGATTACCTCCCCCAGGCTTTGGCTCCTCCATTGCATAAGTGCTCCATTCCTGGTTCGCTGTTCTCTCCCAGTAGGAAATGTGGTCAGGCTACTCATGGCAGCAGATTGTGTTTCATGCCAGAGGTCTCTGTTTATTCCAGCTGTCTTTGACCAGCTTCTCCTGGAAGCTTATGCAGTGCCTTCCAGCTTTGCACTAACTACCATCTGGGGACTGGTTACCATTCTGGACCTCATATGGTCTCTCGATGCTGATAGATGGCTTTCTGTGGTTCTTCAGCAACGGGATCTCACCTCAGGCCTGGAGTGGGCATTCAAGAGCTTTGACAAAATTCTGTCTTATTTTTGGAATCTCATGGGTCACTTTGGTCAATAGCTCAGTGAGGGAAGGAGCCTTTGACTAGGACCAGGAGTTACAGGACTGATCAGTTTTTCATAGGCTTAATCTCTCTCCCCTTCTATTCATGGCCCCTCTTTCCAGACAATGCCCACTACTTGCTCAATAGGTTACAGTATGCTCCTGAGGATTTTTGATTTTGAACACATTTTGTATTAGATTCATGCTTAAGTCATTCCTCTCCCCCTCCCCCATCCCTTACCTCTCCTCAATACCCTCTCACTTCTTTCTGCTGGTCTGCGTAGAGTGTATTGTTAGCCTGGTTAAGGACCGCATATGAGGAAGAATATGCATTGTTTGTCTCTCTGTTCTTTTGAGAGATCACTTAGTAAGATCTGTTCCAAGTCAGACTATTTTTCTCTAAATTTTGATATGTCATTTTTCCTTTCAGCTGAATAGAATTCCATCATGAAAATATAGCATAGTTTTGTAATCCATTCCTTCAAGGAAGGGCATTTTGGTTGATTCCAATTCTTTTTTATTATGAATTGAGCTGCTATAAACATAGTTGCACAAATGTCTCTATCCTGAGATGTGACATCTTATGGATAGATGCCTAGTAGAGAGATAGTTGGGTCCATTGGTAGCTCTATGGCCATTCTGTTGAGGAGTCTCCACGGTGCTTTCCAGTGCTGTTGATCAAGCTTGCAATCCCTCCAACACTAAATCAGGGTTCCTTTTCCCCCGCATCCTCACCAGTGATTATTGTTGTTGGTTTTCTTTATGATTGCCATTCTGACTGGAGTAAGGTGGAATCTCATTGTGGTTTTGATTTGCATTTCCCTGATGTTTAAGGATGCTGAGCGCTTTCTCATGTGAGTAAAGGCCATTTGTGTTTCCTCCTCAGTGAATTCTCTGTTGAGATCAGTGCCCCATTTTGTGAGGGAGCAGTTTGAGTTTTTGTTATTAATTTTTTTTGAGTTCCCTGTAGGTTCTGAAAATTAGGCCTCTGTTTGAGTTCTAGCTGGCAAAAATCATCTCCCAGATTAATGGGGTTCTATTGCCTCTGATTATGGTGTTTTTGTCTGTACAGAAGCTTTTGAGCCTGATCAGGTCCCATTGGTTAAGTGAATGTTGCACTTCCTGGTCTACTGGAGATTTGCTCAGGAAGTTATTCCCTATCTCATGTAGGGTTCCTCCTATTTTTTCTTCCAGGGTGTTTAGGGTTGTATGGTTAATATTGAGGTCTCTGATCCATTTGGAGTTGATTTTAGTGCATGGTGAAAAGAGTGGATCTATTTTCATTTTTTTACACGTGTTTATCCAATTTGTCCAGCACCATTTGTTGAAGATGCTATCTTTAGCCCAGCATACGTTGTTGGCACTCTTGTCAAAGACCAAGTAGCTGAAGTTACTTGCATTAAATGCTGAGTCTTCAATTCTATTCCACTGGTCAGACTGTCTTTCTGCCAGTACCATGCTGTTTTAGTTACTATGGCTTTGTAGTATGTTTTAAGTCAGGTATGGTGATACCTCCTGCATAAGTTTTTGTTTTTTCTTAGAACAATTTCAGCTATTCAAGGTTTTTTGCCTTTCCAAATAAAATTTGAAATTATTTTTTCTATGTCTGTGAAGAGAGAGGTTGGGATTTTTATTGGCATTGCATTGAATCCGTAGATCGCTTTTGGCAGGATTGCCATTTTTACTATATTGATTCTCCCTATCCATGAGTATGGAATGTCTTTCCATCTTATCACATCCTCCTCTATTTCCTTCTTGAGTGTTTCAATATTTTCCTTATATAAGTATTTCACTACCTTGGTTAGTGATATTCCAAGGAATTTATTTTATTTGAGGTTATAGAAAATGGGACAGTTTCTCTGATGTCTTTTTCTGAATGTTTGTCTTCTGTATATAGAACGGCTACTGGTTTTTGTGTGTTAATTTTGTGTCCTGCCATTCTGCTGAAGGCATTGATTATCTTCAGGAGTTTATGGATACTGTTTTTTGGGTCTGATATATATCTATATCTATATCTATCTCTCTCTCTCTCTCTCTCTCTCTATATATATATATATATATATATATATATATATATATATATATATATATGATCATCTCATCTGCAAAGAGGGATAGTTTAATTTCTTCCTTTACAAATTGTATCCCTTTTATGTCCTTCTTCTGTTTATTGCTTGGGCTAGAACTTCAACTACTATGATAAAGAGCAGTGTGGTGAGAGTGGACACCCCTGTCTTGTTCCTGAATTAAGTGGGAACTCATTGATTTATTCCCCATTGAGAATGATTCATGCTTTAAGAGATCAGTATACTGACTTTATCATATTAAGGTATAGGCCATGTATGCCTCTTCTTTCCAGGGTTTTGAACATGAAGTGGTGTTGAATTTTGTCAAATGCCTTCTCAGCATCTATTGAGATGACCATATGATTTTTGTGATTGAGTCTATTAATGCGGTGAATTATATTTATCAACTTGCGTATGTTGAACCATCCCTGCATCCCTGGGATGAAGCCGACTTGGTCAGGGTGAATAATAGACTAGATGTGGCTCTGTGTTTGGTTTGTTAAGACTTTGTTTAGGATTTTTGCATCTGAGTTCATCAGGGACATGGTCTGTAGTTTTCTTTTCTTATTGCATCTTTGCCTGGTTTGGGAATTAGGGTGATGCTAGCTTTGTAGAAGGAGTTTGGGAGCCTACACTCTTTTTCTATGCCCCTAACAAGCTTCAAAAAGAGAGGTTTTAGTTTGATGATGAAGGTTTGGTAGAATCAGCTGAGAATCCATCTGGACCTGGGCTTTTTCATTTGGAAAGGTTCTTGATTACAGATCAATTTCTGTGATTGTGATAGGATTATGTAGCATCTTTATCTGCTCTGGGCTGAGCTTTGGAAGTTGGTAGGTGTCCAGAAATTTATCCATTTCTTTCAGGTTCCCTAATTTTGTGGAGTAGAGGTTTTGGAAGTATGACCTGATGATGTCTCCAATCTCTCTCTCTCTCTCTCTCTCTCTCTCTCTCTCTCTCTCTCTCTCTCTCTTTTGCAGTCTGCTATGTCCACCTTGAGAACACATTTTTTTATTGTCCATAATGAGTTACAACATTTAGTGGGCAAACAATGAGTTGTTATCCCCAATTCCCCGCTGCCTTCCCCTCCCCACTCCGCTGGATAACCTCCTCCATGGGTCATCTAGATCAGTCCTTGTGACTGGGGACCGTGTATAGCCTAGTATTCAGCCAGGTTCTCCTGGCCATGCCTCTGGATAATCTCCCCCACCACGGTTCTCACAATCTTTCCGCCCCCTCTTCTGTATAGTTCCCTGAGTCGTGGTGGATGAGTATTAAGGTTGCTTTAAGGTTGTGAGCTTAGGGGTCTTTGTGTCGAAAATCATTGGTTTCTGTTCCACTGGCTAATCCTGTGTTGATTTAATGGCTGTGTCTGTGGGCCCCTTGTTCATCCCATCATTCTCTGCAGGGTTCAATTTGGATCCTCCACGATATGACTGTGGTGGCTCCTCTCTTGCCAGAATCTCAGCTAGCGGCCTACAGTCGGTTGGTAGGGTTAGATGAGCCCCAGCACTCTCGCTGCATCCTGAAAGATACAAACACAATCTCCATCGGAGAATGAGATCAGTGTAGGTTAACAAATATACACAATTTTGGATTACCTAGATTCTATTTTTAGTAGCCTCCCTGTCAATTGGTCCCATAGTGCATCTTGTCTTGGGAGCCTAAGAGTATGGGATCCGGTGCCTATTGCCCTGAATCCCAAGTTCCAGACAAGGGGTCCCCCTCACTAAGTGGAAAATTGGCCGAATTTGAAAGCTGTTGATTGTCTCCCAAAGGCCCAGGCTCCTCCATTACACAAGTGCTCCTTTCTTGGTTCGCTGCTCACTCCCATTAGGAGGTGTAGTCAGCCTACTCATAACCGCCGATTGTGTTTCCTGTCATTGGTCTCTGTTTACTCTAGCTGTCGTTGATCAGTTTCCCCTTGCAGCCTGTGCAGTGCCTTCCAGCACTACACTAACTGCCCTCTGGGGGCTGGACACCATTCCGGACGTTGAAGGGTTTCTTGATGCTGATCAATGGCAGTCTATGGTTTCTTCAGTAACAGGGTTCTGCCTCAGGCCTGGGGAAGGCACTCAAGAGCTTTGACAGAATTATGTCTTGTTGTTGGATTCTTATGAGTCCCTTTGGTCAATAGCTCAGTGAGGGAAGGAACCAGTGGTTGGAACCATCTCTTTGGAGTCTGTCGTGACCTCACCCTTGTCATTTCTGATTTTGTTTATTTGGGCCTCCTCAGTTCTTTGTTTGATTAAATTGGCCAGGGTTTTGTCAATCTTACTGACTTTTTCAAAGATTTGATTTGTCTATTTTTTAAAATTGTTTTCTTTGTTTCCAAGTCATTAATCTCAGCACTTATCGTAATTATTTCCTTGCGTCTTGAGCTCCTAGGGTTGGATTTTTCCGTCTGTTCTAATGACCGTAGGTGGAAGGATAGGTGGTTGATTTGAGACCTCTCTGTCTTTATTATGAAGGCATTTAGTGCAATGAATTTCCCCCTTAGGTCAGCCTTCAATGTGTCCCACAAGTTTTGATAGGTTGTGTCCTTATTATCATTTGTTTCTAGGAAATTCTGAATTTCCTGTCTGATTTCTTGTTTGACCCATTCATTGTTCAGAAGTGAGTTGTTCAGATGCCAATATTTGCTGAAATTTTTGGATCTTCTCCCATCATTAGTTTCGAGCTTTAAAGCGTTGTGATCTGATATGATGCAGGGGATTACATTGACCTTTCTGAATTTGTTGAGGGATCATTTATGGCCTAGTACATGGTCAATTTTGGAGAAGGTTCCATGCACTGCTGAGAAGAATGTGTAATCTACGTCTGTGGGGTGGAATGTTCTATAAATATCTGTTATCCCTAGCTTGTCTATGGTGCTGTTTAGCGACTTTATTTCTCTGCTTGTCTTTTGTTTGGATGATCTGTCTAGGGATGACAGTGGAGTGTTAAAGTTTCCTACTATAATGATGTTGGCATCTATATCTTCTTTGCTTTTGAGTAATTTATGCTTTATGAATTGAGGGCTCCTTGTATTTGGTGCATACCTATTTATTATAGTGATGTCTTCTAGTTGGATCATTCTCTTGACGAGTAGGAAGTAACCATCCTCCTTTTTTATTGATTTCAGTTTAAAGTCTATTTTGTTAGATATTAGAGTAGCTACACCTACTTCTCTGAATTCCCACATGCCTGAAAAATTGTTTTCCATTCCTTTACTCTCAGTAGGTTACTGTCTTTGTTGGTAAGGTGTGTTTTTGATTGCCACAGAAGGAAGGACCCATTTTTCTGATCCAACCTGCTATCCTGTGTCTTTTTATAGTAGAGTTGAGACCATTTACATTCAAAGTTATAACTGTGAGGTTTGCTTTAAGCCCTGCCATGTTGGAGAGACTATGGGAGTTGGTATCTGTCCTTGTGTTGTTATCTCTTTGGTTTTACCTTGTTTGTTCTCTGTTCCTTTCCTGGGGTCGGTTGCTTGTTTCATTTACATGGGATATCTCATGAAGTATCTTCTGAAGTTTTGGCTTTGTGTTCAAGTAATTGTAGAGCTGGTTAATTTCATGGAATTCTTTCATTTTTCCATCTATTATGATGGATAACTTTGCTGGGTACAATAGTCTAGGTTTGAATCTATACTTCTTTAGGCCTAGAATCGCTTTATTCCAAGCTCTTATGGCTTTTAATTTTTCTATGGAGAAATCTGAGGTGAAGCTGATGGGTTTGCCTTTGTAAGTGATGAGTTTCCTTTCTCTCACTGCCCTACGTACTCTCTCTTTACCCTCAATGTTTGGCATTGTAATTAAGATATATCTTGGAGAGTTCCTCTTTTGATCCAATTTTTTGGGATCCTACATATATCTTTTAGGTGTACAGGATTATCTCTTGCAGGCACAGAAAGTTTTCTTGAATAATTTTTTTGTCTTTATTTTTTATTCCTTAACAATTATAATTATGCTAATAACCAATATGATCTTATGCAGATTTTGAAAACAGGAGCTGACTTTATCCATTTAGGAAAGATTTATTTTAAGCAGGCCAGAGTATTTGATAATAAACAGAACTCCAGGACTAAAGGCTTGATTGAATTGTATCTTAAAATGATAGGTGTTACTAAATGCATTGTCACTAGAAACGGTTGAAAGCTTTACATTAGCTTATGGTCTATGTAAAATGCTTGGAACTGGCTCTACATTTATGGATTAAAATGTACCTAGCAACCCCTACATGTACCCGTGCCTGTAGTACAGGATCTCGCTAGTTCCTCAGCTTCAGATGTGGACTACTTTTTCTAGTGACAAAACTATCAGGACATCACATGGATGTCCCTACTCACTTTCCATCTTTTTTGTGTGCCATGGTTCATTTTCCTTAGTTTCCAGCTTTATTCAACTTTGTCCTTTTCCCATCATCTTTCTCCCATTGGTCCATGAAACATTCTCCTAGGCTGTCTCAGGTTTTCCTCTTCTTCTGCACCATCCATTGTCTTCCTTGGGCTTTGGTTGTCTACTACCTAAGATCCTTCAACTCCCTCTAAGCTTAGTTCTGATCTCTCAGTCACTATTGCCTGCTGATTATATGTCAACACTATTTTATCATGTAATTCTATATATGACAGATATATACACATAATCTATTTTGTTATTTCATGAAACCCAAGCTTCCCTGAGATTGAGACCCTTAATGTCTCCCACCCGTTTTTAGTTACTTCTGCTCCTGAACTAAAATCCTCTGTGGATTCGAGAACATTTTGTGTCTGGTTAACATCTAAGAATTTAGAAGAAGATTCAAGGGTCTCAACTTTCTTCTCATAATAAGTAAATAAAATGGACATATTTGTGTCCATTTTATGAGGACCTCAAAAGGCAATCAATTTTGTCAGACACATGGAGTAGCCAACTACAGAGATTTCAACTGGGTTACTGTGTCATTCCTGTTAATTTTTTTCCTCATAGATAATACTTGTTATTTCTCTCTGAATTTTATTTCTTTACATTTTTACTTCTTTCCCTATGTAGAGATCCATAACGACTATTTAAACTCATGTGAGTTTGGTGAGTTAGCTGTGTTTTCATGTTTTTAATTTTTAGCATCAGAAATTTTAACATCCAGTAAGTATGTTTAATTGTTTTAGGAAACTTTAAGATATCATTAATAGCATTAGGCCATAGCTTGTGGCCAATGATTTTAGTTAAGTTGCACTTAATTGAAAAGCTGCAAAACTCATGAATCATGCTAGTCTCAGTGACTGATGGAAACATGGCCCTTGGGGAAATTTTACCCTATTGTGGGTTTTGGAAAATAGAAGACTTATAAAATGAACTACAAAATGAGGAATGAAGGCTCTGAAACATAAAGAAAAAAATAATTTTGAGTGCTTTTGGTATTCACAAGAAGAGATCAGAGCAGATGGGGGAGCTTCATGGTAGATGGTGTGAAATGATCTTTAAGACATGATTAGGAAGACAAAATGACACATGGTAGATTTGAAGTAGAGCATATCCAAAAAAATTGGTATTCATCATCAGCACAACATAATTTAGAAATAAAAGATCAATTATTATTTAAAATAAAGTGAAAATATTTAGTTTTCCAATCTTTTTTGTTAATTCACTTATAAGCATTGATTAGAACCAGAAATAGTTCCCTACCTATAGGGTGAGGGTATCCAGAATCATAGGTGGGAAAACTGATTCAAAGAAATGGCTCCACAGTATTTGCAGATAAACTAACCTAGCATCCTGTGCTGAGGGCAGCAGCGCACTGTGAAAGGAGCCCATAATGCAGCCATGGTGGCTCCTTTGCATTTCAACTCTCCGGGTTGGTGGCTTAAGTTAATTTATTCTGCACAAGTTTAGTTCTCTAGGCAGACAGGTTGATATATTGCATTTCATTGTTTTGCTAGCACCGTGTGTTCTCCCTACAAGAGGAGCAGAAATTGAAAACTTGGCTACTTTAGGCTCTCTAGCTTCTTGGAGACAGCCCGTGAACATTTCCGTTCATGTGAGAGGTTATGAAAATATTGGTAAGTGAATTAAGTCAGTGGGTGTTTTCTCTGACAGAAGACTTTGGCGGCAGACATTTGCTAAAGGGATCTCTGAGAGTGGGGAAAGCTTTTGTTAAGAGCTGACTGATTTTCTGTGCAAGTGTAAGCAGTAGGTATAATAAGAGGATGCAATTATTGAACAATTTTGTCATCTTGGATTAATCTAACTGGAGTCATGGAATTCAAATTAAACTGTGTGCCCTGATGCCTTCTGTTCTTCAGGCTTGCAGTACCTGCTTTACAAACACCAGGCAAAGCAGTGAGAGAACACTGAATTCCTATTAGTTCTTTTAACTAACTTCTATTTACTTGGTAAACATAAACTGTCCCAAATATATATTTCTCTCCTACCTGTAAACAGTTTATAAAATAGGACTAAGGGCAAAACTTTAGTTCCAACTTAATCCCATAACAATGAAAGGCTACACAAGGATTGCAATAAATAAATAAATGTTAAAGATGTCAGCAACCATACGTCATGAGGACTTCACAGAGCCACACCATCTACCTTGATGCTTCTTTGTTAACTGAATAGCAAGTTGCTATTTGTTTGAGTCTTGGAAGGAAAGGATGTGGGCTAGAACTAGTGATACTCCTGTGGACACCTGTTCTGTTACAGTTTCATTGTTTGGTCTTGACCTTGCCAAATGCCCTCATTCATCCAGCTAATAGCACTGACAAGATCTTGAAATGACATAGGCCAGGAAGAGGAAGATTAAAACAACATTTGAAAGAAAACTTTAGAAATACCACCCAAACTTTAATGATCCCTTGTAGAAAGAAGCAGCTCTGTGAGGCCCTCCCTCCCCATGTCTCACCTCCTGGCATTATGGAGGTGGGACATCAAGATCATTACAAGAAAGAAGGCAGAGGCTTTGATTCCACACGGCTGGCTTGTTAAAAGAAAGGGCTGAAGCCGGTGTTCTTTCACAGTGTTTAATGAGCTGGTAGGTCTACAATCAGTGGAGAGAAAGGTACAAAATGTACCTGTAAAGTTATATTAGCAAGTTATTAGCCATTTGGAATGACTGTAAGGAGTACATTGAGGCAAGATCAATGCGATGACACTGTTAGCGTGAGGCTTTTATATGAAAAGCAATTCTGAAACATAATTGCTAATAAAAGATCTATTAATACTGTAAAATACACTAATAGGTTCATTCTTACAAGTGGTAAGTGGGTGATAATTAGGAAATTAAAGGTTCCAATAGTATTAAGAATGTTCATAGCCTGCTCAGTGGGATGCCCCATACTGCCTGTGCTTGCTGATGAATTTCAAGGCAAAACAAAAATATATTTAAAAGGAAGTTGAAACCATTTTTTTTCTTTTCAGCCATACTGAACAGAGTATAATTTCTGAAACTAGTTTGGTGACAAGCAAAGGAAGCAAATAGGGAATGTGTAGCTGGAGACGGTTCTCAGGTGTGTGTGCATGCACATGGCTGGTATTGCTCGAAGTGCATATGTGTGCGAGCAAACAGGAGGAAAGTCCTTGCCAGCAGCATGACATCTCGCACACCTCAACTCTCACTTCTTATTTTCAGGTTGTTTTGTGTCTGGTTTCTTTGAAAGGACTACAGGAGATTTCTTGGTCTGCCTCACGGCCTGGCAGGCCTACAGTAGCACTGTAATTCTAGGAACATGACTCTAACCTCACAGTGTCTCCACAGGGTCCACCTTTTCATGTCTCTCATCTTTTTCTACCCAACAGAGTAAACTTCAGGCTGAAAAAAGGAATAGGAAGGAAGAAGTGAAGCCAAAAACAAAACAAAGGATCGGGTACAATTACCTTGACATCCTCAGAGCTTGATGCATTACACACATTTGCTAATTGGCAGTGAAAGGTGCTGGTTTCAGCACTTTCTCTGCTGGCTTCTTTCAGTCTTTGAGGTCTCTGATCCATCATTTTTTTTTTCTTCTTTCGTCTCTGCCTCTGAAATTTATCATGTACTTCCATTGCCAAGGGAACTCTCCTCAGCACTGTTTCATAAGCTGCCTGTTGGAGTTGTCTTCATTCACACCTCACCTATCTTATTTCTGAGGAAGATGCTCAATATCTTTCTAGAAATGACTGAAGGCACTGCACTGTAAATGCCAGTATCATTAGTGCACATGATCCTTTGTGAAAGTCATCTCATTTAGTCTCCAATGCAAATATGAGGTGCCTGTATGATGCCCACTTTTCAGATGAGAAAACAAGTCTAGAAAGTTAAGTGACCTGTTCAAGGTCATCTAGCCAGTAAGCAACAGAGTTATGGCTTCAGCTCAGTTCATTTAATTTATATTTAACATCCTGATTCAATTTACTAGCTTTGTGGCTTTGAGCAATTTACTCTCCTTGCTTAACTTACTCTTCAACAGAGGAGAATATTATTAGCAGTGTGCATTGTTTAACTGTAGCACTTAGTGTGGACTGGCTCATTACTGTGACTCCAGTCTGCACTAGGGTTCTTCAAACATTAATGGCATTGAAATCACCTGGGATCCTTATTTCAAGCTAGACCAGCTCTATGAAATCTAGACGGGATCTGAAATTCTGTCTCTGAAAGCTTCAGGTGATATCACCTGTGCTGGTCTACAGCCTGCAAACCACTTCATTTTTTGGGAGAGTTAGATTTGAATTGCTATTCAAAAATGAGGCAAGCAAAAGCCTCATTTCCTCCTTGGTGAGCAATCTGGCCATGCTATTTTAACAGGATTTCTTGTAAGTGATTACCATTTTATTATCTTTTTAGTTCCTCCTCTTTTGTATCCGCTCCTCTCTACTTGAGGGAGCCTTACCCATCATTCTCCTTATCTGAATAGCTATTTGGGGGGCTGGAGGAAGAACTTCTGTTTCACATTAGGATGCATTGCACTTCACTCTATTCCCTCAAAGCATATCTTTTAGAAAGTGAAGAGGGGATAATTTTCAATAAGGAATAGATGGCATGGGGAGTGGGGGAGGAAAGGATGAAGGGTATCAGGTGAGGAAGAGGGGAATAGGGAGAAAGATGGAGAAGGAGTAAGGGAAGGAGGACAAAAGGAAGGAGGAGTCAGGATGAAGCAACATTGGAATTTACTAAGAAAAGATATTATTTGTTTACTTAACAAGGAGAGAGAGAGAGAGAGAGAGAGAGAGAGAGAGAGAGAGAGAGAGAGAGAGAGAGAGAGAGAGAGAGAGAGAGAGAGAGA
>PVHP010000848.1:33544-59763 GCA_004024765.1 Zapus hudsonius | reverse complement strand
CTTCAGAAACCAACGAATCTCGACACAAAAACCCCTAAGCTCACAACACCAAAGCAGCCTCAATACTCACCTACCACGACTCAGGGAACTGAGTGGAAGAGGGGTGGAAAGATTGTGAGAGCCGTGGAGGGGGAGAATATCAGAGACTTGGCAACCCTCAGTAACAACACACTTGGGACATGAGAGCCCAGCTGAAGAAGGAGCTATCCATGGTCCCCTACCACAAAGACTGATCCAGATGGCCCACAGAGGAGGATATCCAGCTGACTGGGGATGGGGAAGGGGGGCAACGGGGAATTGGGAATAACAACTCATGGTTGGCCCACTAAACAACAATGCAACTCATTGTGGACAATAAAAAGGAAAAAAAAGGAAAATTAAAAAAATAAAAATAAATAAAAATAAATAACGGTTCTGTTAAATCACTTAAAGGCAGTAAGTACACTTCCAATATTTCTAACTTTGACATTGCATTAACAAGTTTCATATTATTGCCAGAGATAATTGGAAACTGTTTGACAGTGTATCTTAATATTTTTTGAAAATATAATCATCTAAATTATTGAACACTTTCATGTGTGGATATGAATCTATTTTAAGAAATTTTTGTCCAAAGTAGAGTAATGAGAGTAGATATACAACTATTGTTTTACAATTTGTTTTTAATATATTTGACTTTGGGAAGATTTTAGCAAAGTAAAACTTTAAATCACTTTAGACAACTAGGGTAGGCATATTGCTTTGTTCATTGTTGCTATAATATAATACCTGAAACTAGATTATTTATTATGTCTTTTTAAATTATTTGTTAAATTTATTCATTTGTAAGCAGAGAGAGAGAGAGGAAGAGAGAGGGACAGAGAGAAAGAGAAAGAGAGAGAGAGGGAAAGAAAAAGAAAGAGAATGGTTTCCTCCTTGTTCTTGCAGATCTCCACAGAAACAGCAGATGCCGCTTAGATTATCAGAGCCCTCTGGATAATCATCCATGGTTAAAAGGAGACAGAATTAAATATGTTGGTTGAATCTACTACAAGTGTAATTGAATCAGAAGCATCAGGATTAACTTCTTAGCATAAGAATCCAGTACTTTTAAAGATAAGCACTAGAAGCCTGACTTAATCAAATGTCACTTTGACAGCTGCAATGGTAATCTTGTTGCCTCAGTGCCTCACTAGCTTCATTGGTGAGTATAAAAGCAAGAGAGGATCAATAGATTAAACTGTTAAAAGGGAAATTATCTCTTCTCTTTGTCATTGCTGTGCATCTTCCCTTGGATTTGTACATCTGCTTTGGAGACCTTACACTGGGAATTTGCATCCTGTCACTCAAGAAGATCTATATCTTTGTCTCAGATGTTTGATGCCTTAGGTTTTTCTAAATGAAGCTAGAAATATTAATGGCCTTAGCTGAAGATCACTTGAAAGTGTACAGGAAAATTGACTGCAAATTTGAGACTGTTTTTATAAACAGAACAATTTCTTTAAAGTTTGTACCTTTTACTCACCTGTAGTGTTCCAGAGATTAAAGTCATGTTCCAGCTGCTTTCATTAAAAAAAATGAAGGTTTTTGTATAGACAGTGTGGGAGGCAATGTGTGTGTGTGTGTGTGTGTGTGTGTGAAAGAGAGAGAGAGAGATAGAGAATAAGAGAAAGATATTAAAAGTGATTAACCAAAAATGAAAATTAGAGACTAGCCATGCAAGGAAGCATACTCAGTTGGATTTCTGAGACTCTTACATGAGAGTAAATTGAAGATTTATACCAGTGAGGTATCAATCAACCAAATGTAATCATTTGTGATATAAAGTCCTATCTATGGATGCATTTCTTTTAGCTCAATAGAAGACATTTATTCTGCATAGTTATAACTTCCTTAATACTTTCTTAACGTGCTTGTCAAAAGTATTGTTTAAAAGCTGAGTTACATTTTACTTTCATATTTTATTGTTTGAAAAATTAAAATTTCAACTTTTTCAGTCTCTCTGCTTGAAGAAAGCAAAAGTTTCTTGGCATGAAATTAAAGGACTTTGCAAAGCTATCTCTTATTATCCAACCTTTCTTTACTTCTCCAGATTCAGCTATTAAGTAATTACTTATCTTTGTTTTTTTCTTGGGATAGAGGCTTCAGGAAAATCACCTTGGAACTTAGAGAATTAGATAGAAATCTCTCCCCACCCTCAACATTTACTGTGGATTTTATTCTAAGGGCAGCGGGAATTCACTGGGGAAAGAAATCAATGAGAGAATAAAATGATTCATTTTTAAAGGCTCATCCGTTTCTTATGAAGAGTGAAGTTTAGGAGGGCAAAGCTGGGGAGCATGGAGGATCAGTGGGAAGAAGGAAGCCCAATGTGAGGAGGAAGGAAGGATGGTGGCCAGGTCAGGGTTGGTAGTGAGGGAAAAGCAGCTTAGTTCTCACCTAACAGTCTACTAGTGTTGGGACTTTGCTCAAAGCATAATGGCTTATAGTCATCTAAGTAGGAGATGGGGACAGAGCTTGTCCTAGAAGACGAATTGAATGACCTTGCTACTGAACAAATTGTGGAATGTGAACATGCCAGTGTTCCAGAGCCACGCATGCCCACTAGGTCCTGCTATGTGCCTCTTTGTGTTTCCTGGCTTTGGCCTGTTGCCCTCCCACCTAGATCAGCTCCTTTAATTCTGCTTGCTTAATATCCACTGATCCTTCAAGTTGTAATTAACGTGTCACTTGCTCTCTCAAACCTCTGCAGTCTAAATTAGAGACTCCTCTTTGACCTTCTAAAGCTCAGTGCATGCACTCCCCAGAAAGCAATTACCATACTGAATTACAGTTGTTGATTTACATTTTGGAAACTCCCTGGGTACTAAACTAGTATACCACAGTGAAGGAGTGTGCCTTTCATTTCTGTACCTCTAGTCTTACATTTTTTCTTGGAATATAGTATACCCCTGATTTATATTTGTTTTGGGGTCATAGACGGACTTATTAGTTGTTACCTTCTAATTCAAAAGGTTCATGCTTCTCTTGTATGGGTGACTGTAGTTGTTAAGACTAATTGGAAAATTGTCCTTTCTTACAACTTTTATTTAGGGGTGTGTGTGTGTGTGTGTGTGTGTGTGTGTGTGTGTGTGTGTGTGTGTGTTAGAGAACATGGATACATTTACTTAATATTAATGGACAAAATTAGGTATTTCTCTATGCCAAAGCAAAAATTTAACTGCATTAAGTCAAACAGGTAAGGAACACATTATTCAAAATTATTATAATAGAAGAGAGATGGAAAAATTTACTCTGAGGTCACCTCCACTAAAACAAACACTTGGAGGCATTTAAAGCTCTGATAATGAGAAAATTATTAGATGCCCATGGAGAGTTGGCCACTCCCAATGGAAAAGTAAAGTTTTTTTCTATCTGCAAAGCAGGAAATGATTCTACATTTGGAGCAAAGCACTCATCCATGAGAAGTTAGACTCCTATCCAAGAGAATGTCTTCATTGATGCTCATATTTGAATGAGTAAATCTGAGCTCTTTGAGAAGAACACTTCTGGGTTGTAAAATTGGTAAAAGACTTTTAAAAATATTTATATGTCAAAAAGGTAAAGAAAGAATCTAATGATCCCAGACAGAGCATGCCAGGCAGGTGCTCCATCAGTAAGCTAAGCTCCCAGCCCTTTGTGCTTTGATATCGGGTCTATGTAGTTTAGACTCTCCTGGGACTTCAGATCCTCCCACCTCAGGTTCCAGAGTACATGAGATACAAGTTTATACCACATTGCTGAAAGAGACAAACAGGCTGGCAGACAAGACAGACAGACAGACAGGCAGGCAGGCAGGCAGGCAGACAGACAGATAGGCAGACAGACGGAGGGAGGGAGGGAAGAAAGGAAAGAGGAAGAAAGGGAGAAGGAGAAGGAGAAGGAGAAAGAGGAGTAGGAGGAGGTGGAGAGAGAATCAGGGCAGCCTAGGCTCTAACTGGTTTGGTTAAGCAAGTTGAGTCTGGAGAAATGCTAATACCTTGATCATCTACCAAGAATAGAGATTGTCTATTATTCCTTATTAAGATGTAACTGCTATACAGCACATGACTTGCACCTATTGATCAGATACCAGGTCTACATGTTGTTTTGCTTTTACAGTGGGATTACAGATTTACAGGTGCCAGGGAGAATAATTTAATGATAGCTTTATTTTTATAAACTGAGCAGCTGGTCTGATATACAATTCTGTATATGCTTGGTAGATTTGTTTACAATGTTTCTAAAACCAAGCTATTACCAAATTAACAAAGACTAATGATGGCTCATAGACTACTGGAAATTCTGGCAAATTCTGAACTTCATTCATTTCAAGATGACCAGAAAAAGAAAGACCCTTAATTCAAAAGATTGCATTACAACACCTTTGCAAAGATACTATCTAAGCAGTTTCAGGCCTTGTCTTAGGAAAATTTCAACAAGCAGTTCCATCAGAAATCCACAGCACAGCTTCCCGTGATCCAAATTTGTTATTTACTAAAGTGAGATGACTTTCCTTTTTATTATTTCAAAGTTTCATGAACAAAGTGGTTTGGAATATGCTGTCTGTTTGCTTTGAGAGTAAAAATTGTGGCCTTTGAAAGAATATTTTGTGATGAATTCTCTGACCTGTTATCCCTATATTTCTCTGCTGGAGACTTAGTACTTCTGAAAACATTTCCATCTTGTTAGCAAAGCACTAATGTGTCATCATTTTGACACTATGGGTCAAGATTGTGTGACTGTGGGGTAGTTGACGGCTATGATTCAGAGTGTGAAGGACAGATGTGAATCAGATCCCCTGTCTCCTTGTGCATTACTACTTAGTAGCACTGTACAGATGATGGGTTTCATTGGGACATCTTTATTCATGTGTATAGTATACTTTGTTAATTGCACCTATTCTTGCTCCCCGTTCCCTCTCCTTCTCCTCATGGCTTTCTTTCCTCTTTCCACATAGCCTCCCTTGTAGGCCTTATATATTTTTCTGAAATCTAAAATTTGCATGTAAGAGAACACATGGCTTATTTCACTTAACATAATGATCTACAGTGCAGTTTGGTTAACAATTTCTGTCTAACTATGCGAAGCATGCAGAAACAAAAGGAAAGCAGCATATATAAAATATATAAAAAGAAAGAATGGGATGGCTCACCAGTTGCTCTTGCTTTCAAAGCCTGGTGGCCTGGGGTTGATCCCCCAGTATCCACATAAGTCCAGATGCACAAAGTGGTACATGTAGGTGGTGTTTCTTTGCAGTGACAAGAAGTCTAGGCACACCTATACTCTCTCTTCCCTCCTGCCTCTTTCTATGTCTATCAAATAAATTAATTAATAAATAATATTTTTATTGAAAAAAATGAAAGGCTGAGGACAAGGAGAACATGATAAAACATTTGCACATCTTTGGATGCAGTTAGAAGTTTTCCCATCATGTCATTCCCCCACTATTAAAAAGAGAATATATATATATATATATATATATATATATATATATATATGTTTGTGTGTGTGTGTGTAGTGTTATTGAATGTGGAAACATAAATGCCTGCTGGAAAATGTCCACTGTGGCCATCCAATCGATAGAATGGATTTCACCAGGGAGTTTGTTAGAACTATTAAGTCTTGGACCGTACCCCAGATCTATGAAATCAGAACCCTACGGGATTCATATCTGCATTAACAACTGAGAAACACTGTACCCAGGAACAGACTCCTTTGCTAATAGTAAAATACAAGCAAATCATTACAGTGCTGGCAGAACAACATTGCATTATAATTTCACTTATTTCTGAGCAACGGTAATTTCTAAATAGATATTTAAACAAATAGAAGCTTGTGGAAATAAATGAAGATCAGCAAAATGTGGGCTATTTATTCAGACTTCTCTATAGCAATGAAGTCAGATATCATTTGTGTTAGGCAATATCTATTCCAGGCAATTTGAGGATTGGGGAAGTTCTATGGTGGAGGAAAAGGTAAGGGTTCACAAATCCTCTCATTAAAGGCTGTTGATATCATTACTGGAGCCCCCTAGCCATAATGTCTGGCTCTAGATCTAAAGCACCATTGGTAAGAAAATGACGATAGATGATAGATAAATAGATTCGTTACAGATAGATGATAGAAAAAAAATGAAGGAGAAAATTTTTCATTTGGTGCTGCCTTGTCCTCAGCAGTATTATGTCTTACAGAAAAAAAATTATAACAGAAATTGGAAAATATCCTTGTGTGGATTTAACTGTGGGCCCCAGTTACTGGAACTGGAAGCTAAGTCTCTCTCCTTTCACCAGGGATAGCTCTCTTGGTTGAGGCCATTTTCATTCCCAACATGCTGTTTCCTAGAGAGACACTAATTTCTAGAGCTCCTTTATAGCATAACACATGGGGTGATGGCATTTCACACGGTAGATTTGGGGAGGAAATTTGGCTTTCTCTAGTTAAGCTGGAGCTAGAAGGAGAGGGAACAAAGCAGGGTGCTTGTCTGTCACTCTTGACAAAGTTCTGATCATTTTGAACACAATTGTTGCATGTCGTGGTTTGACTTTCTATCCTTTGTATGTAGAACTGAGTTCGTGGCCAGGTATGGTTTGTATATCCTGCTCACATAATGAGTGTCATTATAGGCATACTGTGGCTGTATAAGAAAATCATCGATGAGCTTTGCTCTTTCATTTGTAAGCATAAGGCTAGACTTCTTGGGAGTGAAAAAGACTCCCAGGTGTCACAATTGAATTTTAGGCAGTGAAATTTAGCAAAGCATTAGGTAGACATACCATCTACGATTTCTACACATCTCTTCTTGGCTAGAACACATTTGGCCATTAATCGCTGATAGTTTCTTTCTGATATTTTGTACTAAAAGCTGTATTTTGGGTAATACAAAAGTTGGAATCTGATTATAAAATGAAATAAGCCTACTGTCCAGACATCACGGTACAATATCTGACATTTGGTTGTGTCTCCAGTCAAACTGGCCACTATCTTCCTATCCACATAGAACTGATACATGCCTGAAAAATGTTGTATGAGGTAAAAATCAGTATTATCATATGCATGTATCACATTTATACATCCAAGTCATTAGGCTCAACCAGCCTATATGCACATAACAACTTTGTAACACATGAACTGTAATTATCCTACTTTACAGATGAGGGCTATAAATAATCATTCAGTTTGTTCAAAGTCACAAAATCTGGATGTAGCCAAGTTTAAACCTGGATTTAAACCTGGTTGATCTGGTTCCAAAGCCCATGCTCAGATTCCTTCTGCTATGATGCCTACCATTAAATACACAGTTGTATAAAGTATGCAATTGAATTAAGTGAAATATATGACATAAAACTGAGGGAGTCATGGAAGTATATAATTGGGACTTATGGCTTAATCAGTGTTAAATTGGAGAAAGCTGTCAGCAGCAGTTTAGCTAATAGCTGAAAGATGAGTTGTGACAACCTAGTTGAAGATTGGAAGACTTCACAAATCGGGAAAAGCCCACAGGAAAGCCATGAGAATGAACTCACTGCATGTGCAGAGGTGTGGAAATGTCACAGAAGCAGCACAGACTAGGCGGAGTGGCTTCAGGAGGGCCCAGATTTCTTCTACTTAAACAGTGGCTGGAACACAAGGTTGTCAAGACAAGGGTGTGGTAAGTGCTAAGGTCTTGATTTTAGACTTGTGACTTTGTATAGGAAGAGAGGAATGGATTTAAGCAAGGAGGATAGCAGTGAGGAACCTTCAGGAGGTAATGGTGGAAAAACACAGGCCTTTGACTTTCAGCTTCTGCTTTCTATCTTTCTTCTCATGTGTGGTGAAACTTCAACAGCACTACTGTATTTTCTGTCTCCATTTTCTTACCTCTGAGCTCTCCAGTGCTCCCTGCAATGATGCTCTTGCAGCACTGGTCAAGGTCATTGCAACCTTTAATCTCTGTTTTCAGCCCTCACCACATTGGATCTGTCAGGAGCATTTACTTCCAAAGATCCTTCCAGTCTTTGAGACTCTCTTTTTAATATGCTAATGTGAATGCAGCTTCATCTACTATGACAACCTTCTAACTTAATTGTGACTTAAGGAAATGAAATTTTAGTTTTGTGTTACACAGATTTCAAATTGGTTCATGCCTAAAAAACCCTAAGGCAGGTTCCTAAGATTCCTAGATTTTTTGCCTTTGATTATCTGCATTTACAATGTCTTCATCTTTAAATCCACATTTTAGCAAAACCGAAAGGCTATTTTAAGGGTGTAATACAGAGTGTCCACACATTTCTACTCATATGACAAGTCATGATATAAATATGTGGCTATATACTCTATAGTTTCCTAAGTTTGCCATGCCTCCAAAAACTGAGAGACATAAAATAATATAATCTTATTTTTTTCATAAGTCTGGAGTTCAGACATCCAAAATGAGGGACTCAATAGGGTGAGGAGGGAACCCCTGCTGATCTAAATCATTGCAAGAATGTTTAAAAAAATTGTTTATTTGCAAGGAGAGAGAGACAGAAAGAGAGAGATACAGAGAGACAGAGAGAGAGAGAATGATAATGGGCACACCAGGGCCTCTAGCCACTATATATAAACTCCAGATGCATGGGCCACTTTGTGCATCTGGCTTTACTTGGGTCCTGGGGAATCGAACCTGGATCATTATGCATTGAAAACAAGTCTCCTGACTGCTGAGACATCTCTCCAGCTCCCATTTCAAGTACTTTAATATTTTTATGTGTATGATTAAACATTGACTAAAAGGGAAATATTTTCTTTAGTGAAATTAGCCACTATTTCCAATTTTTCATATTAAAAGTGGAATTAAAAAATCAATCTATGAGCAATAAATAGTTTTGTTTTTACTTTTACTTTATCACAATTTTATGATACATGGTTTTTGAAATTTTTAGCTCATCTTTATCTTCTATTGCTCCTGAATTGTCACTCTAGGAAGACCGTAATGTGATGTTTTCGATCCCTTTTTTGAAAATTGATAATTTTGAGAGAAGAGTCCAATATTTCTTTAGCTTTGGTCAGTAAAATTTTGAAATAAGTAGATGTAATTGATATAAGGAATGAATGAAGGAATGGAGAGATGGTGGGTAAGGGCAAAGAATGGAAGGAAAGGAGAAAGGAAAAAGTTAAGGTCGAAAGGAAAGAAGGAAGGCATAGGAAGATTGAAAGGATGAAGGAATGAAAGTAGTTCCCAGTTACCACATATGAAGTATTCCTCTCAGAGCAGTAGACAGGTTTTAATTAAGGCTTGTAGAAAATTTTCATAAAATACAAGAGGAACAAGTTTAATTAAATTATAAAGAAATTTTTAGATAAGTCAGAAAACAGTCGGAGATAAACACAATTTAATAAGACAAAAAATCAGCATCCATCAAAAGCATAAAATGTTTAAGATATAAAATTCAAAGAGACATAACAACCAAATGCATGCTATAATCTTGTTAGATGTTCCAAGTAACACATAGTTTGCCCACTAAATAATGTAACTCATTATGGACAATAAATATTAAATTAAAAAAATTAAAATCTTAATATATTAATACAATTTACCTTTATACAGCAAGCCCTTTATCGAAGTGGAGCACATCATAGATTATTCCGAAAGCTCTACCGAAACGATCATTGAGATGGTTGGCACAGTGAGTGAACGACAGAGAGGTAAAGTCCTCAAGATGTACAGGCATGTTAACAGAACATGCAAGTTTCTGATTAACCCACTTCCCTGTGGCATAGTGTGTCACCAGGAACAAGGCAGTTCTCTACACGTGGTAGAAAGCCTTGGCTATTTCTGAGAAATGAAAGCATTCAACTGGCAAAACGCTGTGGGAGAACAAAGGTATTCCTAGGAGTGCCCATGGGGTTGGTGACAAATTTACCTAGATCCACACTTTGATCCAGCCTAGGAGTCCCCAAAAATTATTCTTCTTATCCAGTTAGAGGCTTATGGCGTTTGCGTGTTGCCTAGTGTATGTTTGAGCTGCCCTCCTCTTTTAAATCTCATCTTAGGCTATGAAACATGGAAATAGACACCTTTCAAAGAAATCCCAAATGATCCCATCCCAAGGAATCACTTGACTCAGAGACACACAGTTCTGCTCGGGGTTTACTCACAGGAGGGGTGGAGACAATCTGTCTGGGCTCTTGCTTTTTAAAATGTATTGATTTTTGAAAATATATTATATTTACCAGACTCATAGATTTTATTCTAGAAATTAAAAAAAATGGGATGATCAATGAAAACATTCTCAGTTGAATCTGGAAGTGTGAGGACCAGCCAGATTTAGAACAGAAGAAAGTTACTGGTGCTTCCCGGGGTGTAACCACGTTGGCATCTTTATACAACAATCTTCCCCATTGGAGAACAGCTGTGTTGATTAAGCCATTTTCCACAAATGTTTTTTTATTTGCTTGCAGCATCAAAGTACTAAAATTTTTTATTGTGCTACTTACCCCAATAAAACAACACAAAACTTTTCCTTTATTTTCACTTTTTGGTTTCCTTAATATTTTTCCCTTTCTTTCTCTTTTATTTTTTTCATTCCTTTATCTCCACGTCATTTACCCTTTTCTTTCATTATTTTCAATGAAAATGAAAACCATAAAATGCGAGGAGCACACTATACATTTAAAAGCAACAGCATTAAATTTAAGTGATCGTCAAATACTACAGACATTTCTTTTGAGGGATAGGACATGCTTATTCTGTTAAAATGCTACTGAATTTTGTATTGTATCATGACGAAATATTGAATAGGAATTGAAGATATGGGTCTCAAATATGTTATTTTCCTTTGCCACAGACTTAGTGGCTTAAAACAACACAGGTTTATTACCTCTCATTCTTTGGGTTAGGAGTTCAACAAAGTTCTCATTGGGTTATAATCAAAACATCAACAAGGCTGCACATATTCCTAATGCCCTAGAGGAAAATTTGTTTCTTTGAGCTTTCATTTCTGGAAGCTACTAAAATGACTTGTTTTATTGTTCTGTTGCGGTCAGCTTTCTAGTTGCTGCACAGAAAGAACCCAAACAAAAGTGGCTTGTGGAGGAATGGGTTTATTTGGCTTACGCACTTGAGGGGAGACTCCATCCTGGCAGGGAAAACGATGGCATGAGCAGAGGGGTGGACATCACCTCTGCCACAGCACTGGAAGCAGAAGGAAGGTGTGCCAAACACTGGCAAGGGGAAGCTGGTTTATAACCCCCATAAGCCTGCCCCCAACAACACAGCTCCATTGAGGTTGTAAAATCCAAACTGCCATCATCTGAGGATCAATTACCCAGAACACATTAATTTGTTTGTGGGGGACACCTGGATCAAACCATAATATGTCCCTTCAAAGTTTGCCCAATCTTCTGCAGCCCAGTTACCCTCTGACTGCAGCTGAGGAAGGTTCTATCCTTTGAAGGGTTCATGATAGACTCAACTGATTAATTCCACATGCTCATTCTGAGATGCTGAGCCATCAGGAGTTCTGGAAAAATTCCTTTAACCATGTAAAGTGACAAGTATAGTTTCAAGAAATTGAGACAAAGACTTCTGAGGTGTAGAGGTGTGACTGCTATATACTACTCTGCAAGAACGACATACGTTTCTTACTATTTGGAAAATATCTTTGCACTTTATGCAGCATAGAACAAGATGAAACTTTGGGGATTCACATTAATCTTCCCTTTGAAGAGCTTCCTAGACATTTTCATGAGCACTAACATCTGAAAGTCGCTATAACCTTCAGGACATAAACACATATCCCTTCTTTTGATCTTTTTCTTCATTGTGAAAAATAAATTTGGAAAATCAACATACTCTTCTATAATTCTTTCTCTCACTATATGTACCATTCTTTATCCTGACAAAATCAGAATTGAGTGATCTTAGGAACACTTAGTAATTGTTTTCTGGGGTATATGCTTATTTATAGGTGAGAAGGTCATAGAGCTTTGTCTCCATTAGTTTCACCTCCTGATCATAATTGGGATATCTTTAAATGGATCCTAGAATTTCCAGCCTTGGGGGTGAAAATATACCAATTTCAAATGAACTAATACCTACCAGATGTTGTAGCACATTTTTTTAACACAGTCTACATTGTTTTAAAATGCAGAACATATAGACATAAAGAGCTGTCACAGTCTTTAGCTTTCTAAATTAGAGTCTGGAATTCACCCAGTAGAGCATAGTGGCTATAATGCAATATGAGTGGATGGTGAGTGACTCGCAATATAGAACCCAAAGTAATCTCCGTGCTGCAATAGAGAGACACAGTGGGACATATTAAGGTCTGAATATCTTCCATAAGTTGGAATATCTTATAGTAATAGGTGTAATTTAAATCATTTATGTTAAATTTAATTACCACAGCTATGATTCATTGAACATTTAATATAATTCATGGTATGTGAACACATTCGTGTCCATAAATCAGCAGCTACTAAGTTTTAGATAGGTAGCTTTTATATTTTTGTCAACATGTAATCTTAGGTTTTCAGTAATATCAAACAATGGTCTCTATATGATTTAGATGACAAAATATTAATTATTATTGCATTAATTAAAAAGAAATTCCCACTATGTGGTGATAACATGAAAAAGAAGCCCATACTTCAGTAGAAATAAACAAAGAAAATAGTGGACCAAATAAAAAATGAATGTGGTGAGGTTGGTCTTATTGCTTGATGGAATAGTTAATGCTGAATAGTGTCACTTGAGAGAAAGGTCTCCTGAAACAGCTGTATGATTTTGAGACATACAGCCGATGGGAATTTATTTAATTAGATTTTTTTTTCATTTAAGGGCTTACGTGTTGATAACTTCTTGAGCCGTCCTCCGAATTTGCAAATGCCTTTTGATAAGAGACCACAAAAGTGTTGATTTGACTCTTCTACTGCAGGTTAGGAGAGCCTGGGAGTGGGGGACAGACACAAATGATAGTAACAAGAATGAGAGACACCGAAGATGTAAACTAGGCATTCCTTGATGCATAGAGGTCCTCGGACAAGCAATGAGATTTCATTCACTGGTCAGAAGTCCCTGGACGATATCATTCCTCTTTTACTATCGCATCCTTTCTCTAGCATAAGGAATTTAACTCTTAACTGCTAACAATTGCTTCTCAGAAAAAAGACTCAACTCAGTGACAAAGAACTAGGATCCATGGCAAAATCCTATGGGGACCAAGATCTTTGGCTCCTAGGGGAAAGTTTCACTACCAGAGAGCTACAGAGAGGCTACACCCATTAGAAGCTAGCCAAAATAGCAATGTTGTCTCATTTAACCTATATTGTTCTCACTCTCCAAGGGAGAGTCTGTGTTTTTCAGAAGGCATTGAGAGAGCCGGGGACAACCCAAATTCCACCAACAAGACATTGGATGATGGCTGACATCCTGGCAGGAGACAAACCACACCTAGCCTTCACACAGGACCCAAATGAAATCTATGAGAAAGTGACAAGATAAACAGGAGACCAATCACCACAGCAAATCCGATAACCCATGAAAGGTCAATGGAGACAGACACCAAGGATACCCATCACAACCCAGGGCAAAGATCCAGAGATATTTAAGATCTCAACAGTAAAGCAGACTTAAAATAACCACTAAGACTCATGGAACTGAGTGCAAGAGGGGGCAGAAAGATTGTAAGAGCCATGGTGGGGGAGAATATCCAAAGACATTGCCCCTCTCAGCAACCATACACAAGGGGGAAGAAAAAAAAAAAAGAAAGAAAAACAGGCTACCTCTGGTGAAGTTCATAACCCCCTTAACCTATGGACAGATCCAGTATGTGCACCTAGGAAGGACCCCAGTGGGTAGGGGACAGATAGGAGGGAAACAGGACACCTTCACAAGATTTTCTCATAGAATATATATATACTTATTCATAATAAAGATATTAATTTAAAAGACTCAACTTGTGAGCCCTTTTTGTATGTTTATGTGGCCATATGATTATGTTCTCTGCCTGTGAGAGGAAGTGATATGCAGTTTCTGGATGTGTCATCAAAAAGCAATAGCCTTCTTCCTTCCCTTTTGTTTCCTCAGGTCTGTGGGGGTGGACTCTGTCTTTCAAGTATGAGACAACAAAAGGCAGAAGAGCCTGTTTCTGATGGTCGCAGATTTCTTCCACCTGCTTTGAACAGCCCGATTTCCATGGATAATCTCCTCTCACCTGTAAATCATCAGGATGGGATTTTATAACCCCAAGAGCCATGCTGACTAAAGTAGGGACTTCTCTATCTGTCAATTCTGTTCACTACTTGTGCAGAGGCAAACATCACTGTTTATTAACATTATGTAGTAGATTAATATGTAGTGGCCAAGGATCCTGAATGAAAACAAGTAACAACTCACTTGTAAATGTTTCCTTTTGTTTTTAGTCAATGACCCTTTTTTAATGATTCTTTCAGCTGCTTTATTTTGTTTGTTTTTGTTTTTCTTTTTTATTGTTCATAATGAGTTACATTGTTTAGTGGGCCAACAATGAGTTGTTATCCTTAATTCCCCATTGCCCCCTTCCCCATCCCCAGTCAGCTGGATATCCTCCTCTGTGGGCCATCTGTATCAGTCTTTGTGGTAGGGGACCATGGATAACCCAGTCTTCAGCCGGGTTCTCATGACCCAAGTGTGTTGTTACTGAGGGTTGCCAAGTCTCTGATATTCTCTCCCACCACTGCTCTCACAATCTTTCTGCCCCCTCTTCCACTCAGTTCCCTGAGTCATGGTGGGTGAGTATTAAGGCTGCTTTAATGTTGTGAGCTTAGGGGATTTTGTGTCGAGATTCATTGGTTTCTGTCTCACTAGTTTATCCTTTGTTGATTGAATGGCTATGGATGTGGGTCCCTTGTTCATCCAATCATTCTCTGTGGGGTTCCATATGGATCCTCCACTGTATGACTGTGGTGGCTCATCTCTTGCCAGGATTTCAGCTTTCTGCCTATCAATGACCCTTTCTACTTTCGCATCTTCCAATATCTCTTATCAACCTCTTCATATAAGCATTCATTTGCTTATTTCACATTTCTTGAAAACTTATTGGATTTCACAATACTGGGTAAACATTAATGGTTTACAGGTTTCACAATGAGGCCTAAGTTTTACCTAGGTAATCTTTGCATGCATTTATGTAATAAGCCATCTTATAAATGAAGAATCCAATCTGAAGGATGGGAGACAGTTGGTTAGTAATTTGCACATGAGGGTCTGAGTTGAGATCCCCAGTACCTACATGAAAGGGAGGTGTGGTCAGACATCTCATTCCCAGAGTTGAGGAGGCATGTAGGAGGATCCTGGGGCTTGCTCAGCAGCCAGTTTAGATGATTTTCTGACCTTCAGGTTCAATGAAAGACACTCACTGTCTCAAAAAATGTGGTGGAGAGCAATTGAGGAAGATACCTAGCAACAAAATCTAGCTTTCAGGTGCATTTGTACTCCACACACGTGTATATGTAGCCACTGCCATGAACACACATGCACACACACACACACACACACACACACACACACACACTCATGCAGAAGCAAAAAAAGAAAAGATGAAAACTAAATCATCTTAGGCCCCCATTTTATACTTGATGACAATGAGAATGAAGGCTCTGTGTGAGTTAGTGACAGAATTACAGGGTGAAACTTGAAACTCACATCTGTTACCCATCTTCACTGTTCCTGAATCTTATTCAGGGTTTCCATGAAAAAAGGGCTTTCTCAGCTTATCAGGTGACATTTGCCTCTATCAGCTAATTAAACACAAAGGGCTATGTTCCAAATATCTCCCTTTAGTTATTTACGTTAGTGAGCTCCAGCCTTTCCTCCTTCCTAACAACAAACGTGCAGGCAGTGGTAGCCAATGTAAGAGCCTGACTTTCAATTTGATTTTGATAAACAGTGTAACATTTTATTGTCCAAATAGTAGTGATTAAAATTTGATTTGTGCAACAGTATGGAAAATAAAATCATGTCAGTGCAGACTGGTTTAGAAATTGAGCCCTCAAATTGGAACCTAGCTTCAAATTTCCCTACCCTTGGAGGCTGCATCACCAAGAAGAATTGCTCATAATGGTAGAAACACCCTGGGTTAATTGGAAACTTTGAATGCAGAAAATATAGCAGCAACAGCTATTTTTCATATCCCATGGCCGTGATTCTCCTGTTCACCTCCCCCCTGCCCGCAGTGAAGTTTTAATGAATTGCTGTACAAAGTGAGGTGGTTTGAGTCTCAGCATAGATAAAATCACTGGGCCCCAGAATGCCAAAGCAGATGGCATGCCTTAACACAACTTTTGCTTTCATATTTCAATTGTTCAAAAATACCCTCTGCAAAGCTGGTGTCTATTTTATAAAGGGCGTTGACTCAGTAAGGAAGGAACTAAATGAGTTGGGAAAAGAAGGTTAGACTGCTTAAAGCATTTTATTTTTATTACAACAGAGTTTTTAATTAGTTATTTACAAATTTCGACTTGGAACTGTGTGCTTCCAAGCCAGAAAACACCTCAGCTTCCTTAATCAACATGGATTGATTTCTAGCATGTTTTGCGATTTTGAGTGATATTTTAAACAGTTAATTAAATTTTAGATTTCTACCATATTTTTAGAGTTACAAACTTTTATTATCATTCTCCAACATAATTTCTACTATACTAAGTGCCTGTAGCTGGTCCAAAAGCAATTATGAGCTTCTCTTCCCAGCTCTATGCCAGACTTGAGAATAGAGGTGAAGAAATAGCCTTTACAATCTTAGAAAACTTAGAATCCAGTGGAGAAGTTAGGTATTTCCGGAAGGCTAAGAGGGAGGGATGGGCTCTTGCCAGAAGCGCAGAACAACTTCTTAAAGCACATCCACTCCCATGGAGAGGTGAAGGGTAAGTGATAGTTTGCAAAGGCAGACAAAGTTGAGCTGCAGAACACAGTCCAGGCATTGGAGATTTGTGAGCAGTAAGTGAGAATAAAATCGTGGAATATGAGCAAGCTTGTGGCATATTTGGGCTATGTTAAATATTTACAGCTGTTGGATGACTGATTATTGAGATGAAATCAGGTGAAAGTCTTAAATTTTCTTCAGAATATAGCCAACTTTTAGAAAATATCTTGACTCTTTGTTTCTTGGACTGTCACCTACCCCTTCAACATTTTAGGCTTTCAGCTTAAAATTGTTTCATGTTATAGAAATTATCAAATGGATACTATTTCATCCTTCCATCCCCCAAACTATGAATGTGTCCCAGGCATTATCCAATGTTTCCTTTAGGATGATGATCCCCAAAGAAAAAATCAAAGTGGCTAGTTCTCCTGGGTTTGGGATGCAATTACATTTGTTTTCTTATGGAACTCCGCTTTCTGAAGTTTCTTACTCTGAAATCTCTTTCTCTCTCTTTCCTAAATTATTCTTATTAGATAATGAATAGACAAATATATTTATGTCTCCCATGTCCCTTGACCCACATCTTGTTCCAGTTTCTGTGGTAAAAGCAGTACGTGTGAAGCAAGCTCTCTGAGTGTGCTGCTAACACGCCTCAGTTCCTGGGCCATGAGAACCGTGCTTCCCCATAGACTGTGAGGGAAAGATCTGGGACACCAAGAGCTGGTGGACATTCTCTGTGGGTCTGTTTCATTCCACAGTGAACTTAGGCCACATTTTCCAGATGGCAGAATCACAGGATGAGACACAGAGTCATGATTGAACACTGTGTGAGGAAGACATAAGCATTTATTGTGCAAAGCCCTTGGGTTTGTCTATAGTGACAGCTCAAATAAATCATGCTGATTAATAGAATTACTACAGTTGCTTTGTCTGTTTTCTGCAGAGCTTTTAGAATTACATTTCATCTTTCTGTGCATGCCTCTCCATTTCTGTCTTCTCCTGATAAGGTGTTCAGTGAATGCTGAGATACCAACAGGGACAGGCATGCACTGAAGGGTGTGTGTGTGTGTGTGTGTGTGTGTGTGTGTGTGTGTGTGTGTGTATGGGATAATATTGCTGAGAACTTTTTTTTTGTCTCTCAATGTTCCTTATAGTCCACTGACTCTTTTATTTCCTTTGGTTCTTCTCAGTATTAGAGTTCTCAAGAACTGGCTCAATATCCTTTTAAATTCCATCTCTGGACTTTTCCCTGAGTAGTTCAGGAGCAGTTCATCATGGGATCTATGAAGGAGTAACTCCCACATCTCTCCCTCTCTGCCACGTGTTCCTAGTTCTACTCTGTGCATTCCTTGTCGTCTTTACTACCCACTCTTCAGTCTCAGATGTATACATGGAGAAACTGTACACAACTTTCTCATTGTGTCCCAAGATGTCCTTATTTATCCACAGAGGAAAATTCTGCTAATAGGGAACAGGATGCCATGGCTGTGATCAAATTGGGCAGGTGGGCTCTGAAATCCTTTTGGTAGCAGCCTCTTTGTCATTTGTTTTTTAATGACAAGTTTATACATGCCAATATTGCATATTGATCATACTATCCTCTCCCCACCCCTCTTCCTCAGAACCCCTTTATTTTCCCAACTAGACCCTTTTATACATTGATGTCTTTTTTTGTCCTGTGTATTGTTTGCTGAGCTTAAGTGGTGTTGTCTGCACGAACATGGGTCAAGATTATTAACCAGAGTATGTGGATCTTCCAGTGGCTAAACCACTAAAGAAAATGACTCCAAATCCCCCAGCCATCATGAACTTCTCATAAGTCTTCAGGAAAGGATATATCTTCATGTCCTCCTCTGTTATCCCTGATAGAATGTTGAGGGACCCAGTATTGTGTGGGTCTTGTGTTATAAAAGTAAGGCCATGAATATAGTAGCCATGTCATGCCCATATGACAGCATTCCACAGCACTCCACCCCATCCTCTGACTTTTTCTGATTGCTCTTCCTTCATGTTCCCTGAACCTTGAAGGGAGTGATATCTTTGTCTTTTTTAGCATTAAGCATTCTGCAATCACTTCATCTCAGCATATTGACAGGTTTTGAGTCTTCATAATAATCAACACCATCTGCAAAAAGCTTTTCTAAGCAATGGTGAGCACGTCACTCATCTATGGGCACAAACATACACATTTATAAGGCAACTTATTGAGAACATATATCCACGTAGCCAAACTACAGTAGTAGCTTCTCTCTAAGGGCCTGTGACTTCCCCATCTTACAGATATTTGCTTAGGTTTAAGCAGGCCACAGACATAAATTCCTTAGGCACAAACTTCCTTTCTATAGCCAGCTCAGCTATCCTCCATATCTCTCTGGGAACAAGGACGTCTCCCCAGTGGTGACAGGAGTATCAGTGAATAAGCCCTCCTGGTGACCCATATTCTGCTGTGCCATGCTCCACTACTTCTTTTTGCTAAACATCTTTATTGTCAATAATTAGATATATTTTATGAGCAAATCTTGTGATGGTACCCTCATTTCCCTCCTCCCTGTCTCCAACCCACTGGGGACCCTCCTCTGTGAGCATACTGGATCAGTTCATCGGGTAGGAGGTTATGAATTGTACAAGAAGTAGCCAGTCTTTTTTTTTTTCTCCTTTGAGTGTTGTTGCTGAGGAGCAATGACTCTAGGTATTCTTCCTCACCATGGCTCTTACAATCTTTCCACCTCCTCTTCCACTCAGTTCCCTGAATCATGTTGGGTGAATTTTAAGTCTGCTTTATTGATGAGATCTTAAGTGCCTATGGATTTGGGTATCATTGAACCCAGGCTCCAAGAGGAAATTCCCACTACCAGAGATCTACAGAGAGGCTACACCCATTAGAATCTTGCCAAATTAGCAATGTTTGTCGCATTTAACCTACACTGATCTCACTCCCCCATGGATATTCTATTTGCATTTTTCAGAAAGCAGAGAGAACCATAGACAACCCAATTCCACTAACGAGACATGGGATGATGGCTGACATCTAGGTAGGAGATGAACCACTCCTGGCCTATCATATAGGGCACAGATGAAACCTATGGGAAAGTGGTGAGATAAGGAGAGACCTACCTCCACAGCAAGTCAGATAACCAACGATATCCATGATATTCACCACTTCCTTTTTTAAAGCCTGTGTGACTTCTTGGTGGTCACCATAGTAACAGGAGAGAGAGAGAGAGAGAGAGAGAGAGAGAGAGAGAGAGAGAGAGAGAGAGAGAACACGCACATTCAGGAGTGTTTGGACTCTTGGCAGGCTGATAAGCTCTCATGGTTGATCAAATTTACACGACCAATCAGGGCCCATCTGTATCTGTTCAAACTTTACACTTGACTCCTCCGATTCCACAGAGTGAAGATCTCCCAGACTCAGAGAAGAGTTCCCGTTCCAGCCATGTGGCAGACCAATCCCAGACCCCTGGAGGTAGAGGTCTTGAGTCTGTCTTGGGAGAAGACCGTATCTACTGCCTGAAAGACCCTGTGTCTCTAACCTCAGCTCTTGCTTAAAAAAAATCTTCTTGACAGGTGTCCGGAGGTCAGGTTGCATCCTCTGGATGGGCAACCTTATGTCACCAAGAGTCCAGGTTTTGCTCCAGTTGTTGCTGTATTCCCATGAAAATCTTTGTTAGTTCACCCTTCCTTCTCAGTCTATCCCATTCTTTGCATGGAGAAATAAGGACCTGGAAAGAAGCATCCACCACATTTATCCATGCTTTGAAATCTAGAATATTATAGCTATTCTTTTCTGTTCAATTCAAATAAATGATAAATATACTCTGCTTACTGTTGCCCCAATCCTGAACCATTATGGCCTTTTATTGGTTTGCCTATTCCCAGTTTCATCTCCAAATTCATTTAAATTTATTTATATTTATTTTTTTATTAGAGAAAGCCATTCAAAACCAGAATGTCACACTCCTTTATGCATTAAATATTCTCCCCCACCATGGCTCTTACAATCTTTCTTCCACATCTTTTGCAAATTTCCTTGAGTCATGGTGGTTGAGTTGTAAATTTGCTTAATTGTTGAGTTCTTAAGAGTCTCTGTGTTTGTGATTTGGACTATTTTGGGCACCCTTGGTGTCTATCTCTGTTATCCTTCCATAAGATATCTGACTTGCTGTGGAGATAGCTCTTTTGCTCATCACGCCACTTCCTAAAAGGTTTTGTTAGGGCTCTAAATGGTGAGTTAGGGGTGGTTTTTCTCCTGTGGGTCTAACTTATTTAGGCAAAAAAATGTGTTTGCCTCAGATGGTCCCCAAGAAAATTAACACATAATTAAGATTATGAACCCATAATATACTGATATACTTTAGTAGTATAAATTTGGTATACTTTATCTCCCCAGCACTATATCTCAATAGAAGATCTTATTATTTGGGGATTGGTGTTACAGTTATTTCAATATATTTCCGATAAAAGTGAGTTTATTGATAGGCACATGCCAATTTTGTTGTAAATTTCAGAAAGATGGCTATAGTTATGAATACTTGATTTTGCACAGAGTTGTTTAAAAAAGGAGGTTTGTGGCTTTGTGTGGTGTACTTAGGTAAGTTTGATGGCTATGCACCATGCTATTTACTGAAATGACATGTGGAAACATAATCTTTCCTCATCTCTTACATATTATTTTCAGTGATTTGAAGAATTTAATTTGAATTTTTTCAAAAAATATTGAACTCTAAGAGGTAGAAATCCATGTATGTTTCTAAAAAGGAAGGTATGAATAAAGATATCTCTGTACATATTTTTTTTCTAGTCTTATAGCCCCCAAACAAATACTGTGGCTATATTTTCTTCTTCATCACTGATATTTTCTTTTGTAGTGCAAGAAAAAAAATCTTGGAAACTGAATAAAAGGTGAAGTATAAAATTCGCATTCAGAAACTATTACATATGAAGACTACAAATATTGTCATTGCATTTCCTTTCCTTTATCCGTGTTACAAAGTTGGTCTTGGTTTTATGAAAGGAGATACTTTAATGGACCTTCTTCCTGAGAGTATCCTAGGCTTATTAAAATTGTAAGCAATTTGCAAGTAGTGTCCTATACTTCAGGTTTACTTTATAAAAAGCTTGATGTTAAATTTTTATACATTTTTATGGAACCTATACATCTACAATGGGCCTGAGAATTGAGTTTTGGGGTAATGGAGCAAATATAAATTAGATTCACCCACCATGACCATGAGACAGCTGGGTGGTAGTGATAATGGTGCTGAGCTTCTTGTTAGAATATCTAGATTTAGGATGGCTTTGTCACTTACAATCAGCAAGAATATATTTTTCTGTACCATTTAGACTCCATTTTATTAAGTGATATGTAAAATAGCAATGATAGCATCTATTCTAGAGGAATGTTGGAAAGATTAAAAATGGCTAGGTTTTGGAAAAATAATTACCTCTTATTCTGTATTTTCTGAAACCATCCTGGCTGAATCTCTGTTAAAACTCACATGGTTAATGATAATAACTGGTAAAAGTTGCATTTGGAAGTAAGAAATGGCCTCAGATATGTTTTAATTAGTCCAGTTATTTTCAGGGAAGAAAGGCCTAGGAGCTTAGGACTGTGTAGCGAATGGTAGTCTTATGGCTGAAATCTGGCTCCCTGTGGCAGTCTTGTGGGCTCTTTATCAGTGGAAGTCCCTTTTTATGAAAGAGAGACAGTGGTCAGTGTGTGACCACCACATGTCACAGAGCTCATTTCTGTTAAGAAAATTAGACCATTCGGCAAGTATGTAGTTGTGGTACCTGTAGGATTGGGTTCAGCTAGAGTTCTTGTGCTCACTAAAAAATCATTTTTAGCAAGTCATAGTTTTTGTTCTGAGGAACAGCCTCCATAATACTGCTTTTTTCAATAATTGTTGCCTGATTAGATTTGAAAAACTTAGTAAATGCACTTAGCACAGTGTTTGAACATCAAATACTCAAAGGAAATGCTAAAAGTTGGTCCTGAATTATGAGCTCATTTCATTATGTCCTGTGGCTCTAGCTTATTTAGGCAAAAAAAAAATGTGTTTGCCTCAGATGGTCCTTTCTTCGAATTATTTAAACAATTCTTCTAGCTCTCTGCTTTTAATGCTCTATGGAAAGTTTGGCACGATGCATTGTCATAGTTAATTTCATGAAGTCACCCTTCCGTACCTGAAATTGAATCGCAGCCTGCAGATAGATACCTGACCAGTTCCTTTAGGTAATCTTTATTTGGGACCACGGCACTTTCTCTTTTTTCTTTTACTCTGGTTGCTCATCTCACTTCCAAGCATGGAAGGTTACAGACATGTTCTGTCATTTGCTTTGTTTTCCAGAGTTCAGCCCCATAGGCAGATCTGCTTGCTTGTCTTATTTTAAGGCCAAAATGACCTCCAAGAGGGGATTGCTTTTAATTGGATCTATTTATATTCTCCTTCATTTCAGCTGGGGCATTGACCCATGCCAAGAGCCCTTCTGCCCATTGGCCTGCCCCAAATTGATACCGTACTTGACCTGTTACACTCCATTTCCTGAGCTGCAGCTCTGATAGAGTCTATTTCCATAACCCTCAGCACCTGACAGGATCGGACTGGCAGGTTTTTCCTCTAACAATTGCCTTTCCTCACACTAACTTTCAGTACAGCTACTCAATTATTAGCAATATATTATTTTGCTTGCTATAAAATCGTACAGCTAGGTGATGGTGGAGTATTTTTGAAGAAGTGTCTTAAATCCAGTCTGTCACTTTGAGACCTGTGCAGTGGTGACTGAGTCTGGTGATATTTCGTTCCTTTCATTCTTAGGTAGTAGACTCACTGGTAATGGGCCATGGTGAATTTTACATTCATCAAAAAATTGATGGAAATGTAGTGAAATCTTGAGTGAGGCTCTGTTTATTGAAGTGACTATGTTATTTTATGAGTGACTACTAGGTTCAATGCAAACTTGGATGCATTTAAACAGATTGTCTTACACCTGTGTCTCAGAAAGACGGCCTATGTGTTGTGAGGAATAGGTAATTGAGGATGAAACCATAGAAAAGCATGCTTAAAAAAACTACTTTGCAATACATATGCAAAGGTATAAATGTAAATAAAAATACAAATGAAAAAAAGGACTGCAGAGAAGACCTATAAAATAATGCACATACTGTTAACATTATTTACTTATGGGAGATGCCATAAAGGGAGATATTCTTTGTCTATTTTATGTATTTCAGTTTGTATCTTTGAAATCAATTATTCTTTAGATAACTTTTGTAAAGTGAGTTTTGAATACTCAAAATTAACGAAGGAAACAAGGTTTGAGCAGAGTTGTGAAAGAATGCTTCACCCTTTTGAATGACACTATAGAGCTAAGGTGAATTATTATGGGCCCGGATAGTGAGAATCGGGTGTCCTCCAGAGACTCCTGTGTTCTCATCGCTTGATCCTCAGCTGGTGGCCGTTTGGGAAGTTTAGCGTTGCTGGAAGAATTGTGGTGCTGGACAATTTTCCTTTAGCCAAGCTCAGCTCACTCTCATCTGCTATGGCAAGAAGTGTTGCCCAACCTGGGCTCTACCATCTTTTGCCTGCCAAGATGAGGCTTCTCATCAAGACTGTAAGCTAAAATGAACCCTTTCCTCCTACAACTGCTTTTGGTTGGGTGTTTTGTCCCAGCAATGAGAGGGTAACTACATAATGAGCTCTTCTATTATTCTATTATATTAAAAACAATTGGACATTGTGATGGTTAATCTGGGTTGTCAACCTTGCAGGAGTGAGAATCACTATGGAAACAAACCTCTAGGTTGTCTGGTGATTTTGTTGATTCGGTTAATTGAGCTAGGAAGACCCACCCTAAATATGAGTGACCCCATTCTAAGGACTGGGGTCCAATGCTGGCTGAGCAGCAGCCTTCATCTCTTTCTGTTTCATGACAGGGCTACGACATGCCCACCTGCCTTCATGCTCCTGCGACCATGTTTTCCTGGATATGCAGTTCCCTTGGGCATAAGACGATATCCTTAAGATGTTTTAGTAGGTAATTTGTCACAGCAATGAACAAAGTGATACAGATACTTTATGAAATTTAAACTATTTAAGATGCAGTTGTTAAACTATTAGTTTATTAACTAATAGTTAAACTATTTAAGATTTAGTTGGACATATTAAAATTTAAATTTTTTTTGTTTCTTCCAACAATGAACAATTTATATATAGGAGAAATAGAAGCTGGGGAATATATGTCAGTGACTAATTTCTTTGAAGTGTTCACAATATACTTAACATGCCGCCTTAGCAAAGTATTGTTACTTATATTTCAACCCAAATTATTTTATCTTTCCTTATGAATAGGTGAAAGTGGAAATGCTCTGCAAGTTAAAGTACATTTGTAAAAGTCCTTTGCTGGGTACCTGTGAAAAATAGCAACACAGGGCTTTGAAGACGGCTCAGCTGTGATTTTACTGTTTAACCTGAGGGCCCAAGTGTGTATGTGCGTGCGTGCGTGTGTGTGGGGGAGTGAGACTTCAATTTTAACTCCTGGGAACACATAGAAAACTCTGGGTGTTCTTGGTCCTCATATGGATTTACCATGGATCCCAGTTCTAATTAAGGGTTACCTGCCACTGAGTGGATCTTTTAGCCAATTAGCAAGCTGAGACATACCTCCACAGCTAGTCAGAGAACCTGGAAAAGGATAATGGAGACAGACAATGAGGATACCCAACAAAATCCAAAGCGATAGCCCGTGGCAAATCTCCCCCGTGCCCCCCCTCCACAGGCCAGCCGCCCACCTAGCTGGTGTCCCAGCAGCCAGCCTGGACCACTGGGAGACATGCCTCCCCACACATTCTCCCAGCTCCACCCTGCCTGCTCCGCCTGGCCCGCCTGTGAAAGCCCCAGGCCGACTTCAAGACAAGCTGACCCGTTTCTTTTTTTTATTAAAACTACAGTAAAGCAATCATTTAATTGATTTTAAAAATTATAGAAATTACCTGCAAATGGATCCCAAACCCCATGCACTGTTGTGAACACACAAAGAACCTATGTTCTGATCAAGAAGCAAAGCTGACTGCTCAGAAATTTACAATGGATCTGCCTGTTTTCATCTTCTCACTTGAGTTAAAAATGGGGGAAATGTTAAATTAAAGAAAACATTCTGTTTGGTTTGTTTACAACTTTAATAACCAAGGGTGTTATTCATACCTAAGGAGTTCAGCTGATACTATCCTTCTTTGATTTTTAAGATACCATATACATGTCTACTTTCTTTTTCTAAGGCTTTTATTTCTTTTTTTTTTCCTTTCTCGCTCCTGATCTTTATTTATTTATTTATTTATTTATTTATTTATTTATTTATTTA
>PVHP010000848.1:0-33444 GCA_004024765.1 Zapus hudsonius | reverse complement strand
TAAGGTTGTGAGCTTAGGGGTCTTTTTGTCGAAAATCGTTGGTTTCTGTTCCACTGGCTAATCCTGTGTTGATTTAATGGCTGTGGCTGTGGGGATGGCTCAGCGGTTAAGGCACTTGCCTCCAGTGCCTAAGGCCCAGGGTTCAATTCCCCAGGTCCCACATAAGCCAGACCCACAAGGTGGTGGCCCTGGTGTATTCTCTCTCCTCTCTCTCTCTCTCTCTCTCTCTCTCTCTCTCTCTCTCTCTCTCTCTCTCTCTCTCTCTCTCTCTCTCTCTCCCTCTCTGCTTTAAAAAATGAATAAATAAAAAATATTTTAAAAAAATCGTCTAAGGCTTTTATTTCTATCTCAACTTTCCAAAAATACACAAATCCAAGTAAACTTCATTGCACGTTGAATATTTTCCTCTTTGTGTTCTTGTATTCTTTTGATACATCTTTAGACTAAATCTTAGCTTACATTTAGTTTCAATTATAATGTTTATACTTGAAAACAGTTTCTGCTTTTTGTACTGATAACATTGTGTATATTTAAAATGCTGACAATTTTGCAAGTATTTTTGGAGTACTTATTAAGGCCAAAACACTCTCTAGATATAGGGCAGAAGTTGTTGAATGAAAATGATGCAAATTCTCAATAAAGTCAAACATGTCTTCAACTTACAGCCACTGCTCATCACTTAGGGGTGGTATCTGACAGCCAATTATTCAGGGAATTTATTTTCTTCCTATATGAACTCATAGTGTATAATGAGGCAATATGAGTTGTCACTATGGTTCTTTCTATAATGTTGTGACATTAATTTTTCATTTTCCCAGCCTTTTTTTCTGGTAAAAAATGAACAAATTCTTGTTATTTTTTTTTGTCCAAGTGACTTAGGTGATGCTGATTCTGTCCCTAGGATGGTCACATGACTCAGGTCTGACTAAGCAAAATAGAATAATGCAAAGACCCCTTTTGAGGTTAAAAGTGGGCATGCGAATAAGGGCATCAGTGTTATCCTGGTAGATTTGCTAGGAGAAAGCACTGAAGTCATGAATGAAATCAACACAAATGTTTTACTTACAGATTCTGACTCTTTTGCTACCAGTTTTGTATACAATCCAGCTTGAAAGAGTTTCCTTTTGATTTATTTGAGTCAATAGATTCTCTTTTAATTTAACCCAATAAAATCACACTGAGAGCTGTCTAGAAAACATGAACAACAACTGTTTTGTTTTGTATCAGGATCATTAACAAATAACTTGGGAAAATGCTTAGAGAAGTTACAGCTGTTTCCTACTTCGGTAACTTATGGATCATCCTAGGAGGAGGAGGAGAAGCCGTCAGGACAGTCAGTAAAGTGTGTAGCCCTGCAAAGCCCAGAGCACATCATCACATTAGGTCCTCCTTGCTGCAGAGTCAGAAATGGCCTCCCTTCCATTGATCATTAGGAGGCAAAACTCACACATCATAGGACAGTTACTTGGCTTTTAATTGTGAATAGAGGCGTTTTAACAGATGCATAACAATGTCCAATGGGCTAGTTATATTGAAGAGGAACCAGAATTGCTCTATATACACCAGATAGGACAAAAGGGACCAATGTATGTGTGTGTGCCACAGGAAAGAGACTTCTGTTCCAAATGAGATTTTTTGAAAACTAGATTATCTAATGAGTAAATGGACCATTTTAGGAAGTATCTCATCATAACAGCTCTCCTTTATATATCATAAGTTGTGAACATTGACAGATGGCCAAGCAATAAAGGTAGGCTGATGATGACTCACTTTCCTACCCTGTCCAGTCCTGAGTTTTGTGGAAAATGTAACCCAGCTTGAGTTGGCTGTTGTCTAACCCAGATCTTTGAAACTATTCTTCCAGGAGAGAAATACTGCACTAGCTGTATTGATATCTCTATTGGAACATGATAACATGAATACATGATTCTCTAGAAATAGTATCATAGTAGAGTTCTTTGTTATGTATTAAAATGAGGTGCACAGTGAACCAATACGAACAACAATAAACAGCCTCAAAAAATCTCAGGCTGGAATTTAAAAGGGAGTGAGGATTTGGCAGTCTTCCAAATATATCAGTCAATAACAACTGCCAAACTATACAATTTAGGTAATTAAGTGATTTGGACTTTTAGATCAATCAAATTAGTTATGCAATTAACATAGTCTCATACTTTATCATGAGAATCATTGTTCTTCAATTGCTATGTAACTTTTAATAGGTGAAACTATATTGTATAATGAAAATTCTATACTTAGTTATTAAAAGGAATAAGGACATACTCTTTGCTGTGTGCAGTATAATGAATGTGGAATTCTGGGCTCAAATGTATGCTTATATGTTGTGGAGACATCATATGAGTAAACATTGGATTGCAGTGCTAATAACAGACCAAAATGACTTGGTTGGAAGTTGCTTAGTTGTGTTAGATAAATAACCTTGGACAGATTGCTCATTTGATTCGGTCTCAGTTTTTTCATCTGTAAAATGGAGATACTGTGCTGCTCAACAAATCTGTCTACACTTTTCACGTTCAAATCAGGTTAATATTTTAGTTATTTTACACTGCCTTCCCCTTCTCTGTTGCCTCTTGAAATCTTAAAGCTTAAAACTTCCTGACTCTAGTAATCATTTGTCTCCCATCACAGCCATCCAGCACCAGCAACATTAATTTATAATTCAACTTCTTTTATTTCTGGCATTGTTATCATTCTTATAATCTTAGTATCTGTGATGGTTGTTCGAGGGGTCCCTCACAAACATATGCGTTCTGAATGTGTGACCCCAGCTGATGGCAATTTTGGAATCTTGTTGGAGGTGTGTTGTTGGGGATGGGCTTATGGAACTTATAGCCAGCTTCTCCCTTTTCAGTGCTTGCACACTCTCCTGTTGCTCTTGTCCACCTGATGTTGGACAGGAGGTGATGTCCAGCCCGCCACTCATGCCATCATTTTCCTGTCATCATGGAGCTTCCCCTCAAGTCTGTAAGCCAAAATAAACCCATTCTTCCCATCACCACCTTTGGTTGGGTTCTTTTTCACAGCAATAAGAAGGTTGACTACAACAGTATCTCATGCCTGTTTTAATTTGTTCTATAAAATCATTACTCCAACCACATGTGGCACATGGTGATCAATGGGCATTTGAAAAAAAAAGGTTCAGGAAAATTCAGTGGGATACTGTTAAACCAACATTTAGAAATGAATTGTATTCTTATAAGAAACAGTGAATGAAGCTTTTTTCTCCTTTACTCATGTAGAATCTTGTCACAGTTACCTTAAAATATACATAATATAGCTGGAAATTCGCTCTGACATTTATGAAATGTATTTTTTTCTGCTTCTTTTGGCCATCGACTACAAACCCCCTTGGACTCTGTGTTTTTCCTTGGTGCACTACCAGTTTATCTTACCAAATAAGACTTGAGATTTATCCCAAATGAAACTTGGGATGCCTAACAAGCCCAGGTAACAATCCAGATGATAGCTGAGAAGATGACTCCTGCTATATTAACTGGGTCCAAAGTGTTGGTGGCCAGAACAGCTATGAGGCTAGTGCAGTTTTCCCTGCAAGAAACCAGACCAGCTCAAGCTAGAATGGATGGAGGTAGAGATCCAGACACATTAATGGACACGAGGTATTTGTGGAGGAAAGATCAACACATACTGGTGACTGATTAAGTGATGGTAGGAAAATGAGGTATATGAATATATTATTAATGACATTGGTATCAACAAAAAATAAGTACTTACACATTTTAAGATTGTTGGTTTTGCTGGGAAGAAAGTAGTCATCAAGGAAAGATTAACAAAAATACTTCTCTATGAAGACACCAAAAATGTAAGTAGAATCAGACACCAGGTTTTAGTTAGGTCTTTGTTTTGAAACTTTTAATAATAACTCACAGAGGTATAACTGATACTGTAAAACAGCTTGCATATGCTTAATGTATACAATTTGATGGGCTTGGGCATCTGTTCATGATACTGTCACCAAAGTCAAGGTAATAACCTGATTCACTATCTCCAAAAATTTATTCTTGGCTTTACCTTTTCTGTCTTGCTTTTTAAAAATAAAAAAAAATGATTAATACAACGTCCACCTCTTCAAGCTTGAATTGCACAATAGCCTATCATTAAATATAGTTGTGATTTTATACAACAGACCTTTAAAAGTTCTTTAACACAGCTTAAAGGTTATATTCATTGAGTGGCAAGTTCTATCTCCCTCCCTCCATCCTCCCTCCCTCCCTCCCTCTCTCTCTCTCTCTCTCTCTCTCTCTCCTTCAGGGAGCATACCTGTGACTTCTGTAGTTAGGAGGATTGACATGGCTAGAGGCAGAGAATATGAAACCAGGGAGGCCGCTGGCATGCAGAGACACGTGGGACTTGTATGAGGAAATTGTAGCCAGGGACAAAGACAGAGGGCAATAGAACATGAGCTTCATGTGAGACACACCAATTCTGTAGGCAACTGAGCTGAGGAAAATGACAGGAACAGATGTGAAGGAGTGCCATAGCAATGGGAGCTGAAATCAGTGTTGGGGGCGACTGATGACTGACGTGTATGGAGCCCCTGTTCTCTGACAGACAGGTGGTGGGCTAGGTGTTTGCATATGCTGTCATGTTTAGTCCTTGTTATCCTGTGAGCTAGGTTTCATTTCTATTTCCATTTTCCAGGGAAACAGACTCAGACTGGTTTCCTCTCTCGCTTCTGTTCACACGTTACTGAGTGGCAGAGGCTGGACTAGTGCCCAGGGTTGTCTAATTCTAAATGCTTTTCCTGCCTTTTTTTAAAAAAAAATATTATGCTGCAGCTGCCAACTCACAATCCTTCGTGCCTGGGGGACAGGGTGGGGAGGACAGACAGATGACAGAAGTCGGAAATGAGCAAACTGGCTGGAGCACAAGGTATAGAGGGTGGAGCTGTGTACTTCATTTGAAGGGGGCAGTCCCTTTAAGACCCAGTAAGAAGCTGGTGTGTGGGCTCAGTGTTGTCAGATCATCAAACTTCCTAAGACAAACTGAGAACTTGTGTTTTTATGTGAAACCTCTTAATTTGTACATGCTGCTAATTAATTCGGTATTTCAGAAAGCTTTTGAGTGATCAAACAACTCCTCTGAAGTCTGAACCCAGCTGGTGACTGCAGGCTGGTGACTCCGTGAGGCACCTGCTGTTTGGGGATCACTTGGCAGTTAGCACATTAAGCCCTCATGACATCATGGCTGGGGAGTGTGTAAATATCTAGTCATGCCAAAGCAGATAATAAGTGAAAAAGAGAGAACAAGACATGGACAGCCCTCTGAAACTGTCATTAGAGGGATTTGGACTAGAGCCAGAATGAAGGCAGATAGCACACCTTGACAGACATCGTTGCTGTGAGTGGCTTGTTTTCTGTGGTTCAGTTCCCATAGTCATCCTCTGTCTGCAAATACTAAGTTAGCCACATACAGAACTTTTTGCATAGCATATTGTTATAGTGGTGTTATTGTTATTATTGTTAATGTCTTTTCGTGTCTTATTTCTAAATTGAACATCATCATATAGTAGGAAATGCAGACACTATGCATAGTATCTGCTGTTTCAAGCATGCCCTGTGGCTCTTGGGATATCTCTACTATGTAAAGGGACTAGTGTGCCAGTGCTCTGGAGGACTTATTCATACCCTGTCACAAGACCTAAACCTTACTTAGGAATTTTCACAGTGACTATTAAACCAGTCACTGTTTAAAATTAGCTGTTGCAGGAGAAATACGCAAATAGTAAAAATTCAAAGTTTGAGTTTTCTGGGTTTATTAGCAGATATCTTTAATTTATAAAGATATTTGATATCCTAATGAGCATAACTTTTTAAAATTGATGAACTCTTAAGTAGCTATGTGCTTCTTATATATTAACTTAAATTCTTTAATAGTCAGCATTTTATGTTTTAGTAATCTCTGCTTACTGTATTTCCATGTTCATGATCTTGCAAAGATGATTTCACACCAAAGCTGTGGAAGCAACTATAACAAAAACTATAATGGGAAAAGGGAATGACACTATATATAATTAGTTTTAAGCATTAGCAGTGAGCATTGAGTATTTCTACTTGCCCGGGATTTATAAATATCCAGTTCAATGTAATCCACACAACAAACATGCTTCAAAGTTGTCATCCTTGTATGAGTGTGGAAATAGAGCAGCAGGTAAGTCATGAAAACAGCAGGTGGGTTTCATACCAAGAAGGGGTACATAGACAGACAGGTACTGGGAACAGAAGGCTCTACCACTTTAGGAAATCAGTTACGCTGTCTTTTCTAATTCCAAATATAAATGATGCTGGAATGGTAACTATCTAGATTGTCTGAGTAGGATTATTTATCTGTTTTTATATAAAAATGAGAAAATTATAACTGCAACCTGACACATTTTGGTAGTGATTAGGAGCTAGGTCTTCTTTTCAGGTAGGTAGTTAGAGACACAGGCACAAAAGAACCCGGATGCTGACCTGACCTGGTGAGAATGCAGGGACAATATCTATCAGCACCAAAACCTGATTCAACATGATTCAAGATGGCGATAAGGCACCACAGCTTCCTGGTTCCTCCTTCTAAGAAATCTGAAAAAGATTTGGTGGGCTCTCTGAATCTGCACTCTCCTCCCTGGCCTATAACACAGTCAAGGTTCCCCCACATACATTTGAGCTTGGCAATGAGGCTTATCCAAACTAGATGCCTAATTTATACCTCTAAGGTTGTAAGAAAATCGATCCAAGTTAACAAATGAACTTTCCATCTGGGACCGCCCCAGATTGTGAACTTTTCTGTTATATGTCTACACTCACTTCTACTTGCTCTTTAAGTAAATCTTTCATGACATAGCCTTCTTGGTGTCTATGTTTTTCAGTCCTTTGCTGATCATAAGAAAATAACTCAAGAGCCAATGCCTTGGTGAATTCTTAACCCATCCAGAGCCCGGAAGGACTTCTGCATTGCCTTCAACATTCTTAACAATTTGAAAACACCTTGTATAAAACAGAAATCCTTCTCTGAACTGAGACATCAGACAGAGCAGACAAAACTCCCTGTCTTCAAGGAGTTTAGCATCAAATGAAAAGCAAGACAAGTGAACTACTGGAATAAATTAGATTAGTTAATACTCTGTATTAGCAAGCATAAGGCATTACCTAGAACTGCTTAGAGGAATAAATGATTTTGAATGGGATGGACTTGAATGTCTTAAAAAATGAATTGATATTTGAGCTGCAAAAAGTATTGTGCAGAGAAAGGAAAGAGTAAGAAAGACTGAGTTCCATAGCAGGAAGAAGACAGCAGGAGCTTCCTTGGAACCCTCTGTCTCTGCCTGCTAATATGCAATTTTTGCTATATTAAGTGTTGAGAGACAGTCATGTGGTGATGTGATGATATCTTATGATATGCTTGGTCCTGAAGGCTAGCAGTTAATGAGAGTGAATTAGAATTGTTAGGAGCAAATTAGAAATTTGGACACTTCTGTTACATATCTCTAATCATAAAAGCAATTTATTTGTCTCATATTGAAAAGTGATACTGTCAGTGGTGTTAGTTCCTTCATTGAACTTAACATTGACTTTACAATTCAGTTACAAGCACCATAAACTTCCCTGTGACCTTGTGCTCTAATCTCATGCAAAGCTACTTGACTACAGTCTGGGTATTATTGACAATACATAATGCATTGCTAAGTCATTGAAAATATGCCACTAGGCTTTGCTCCAAAGAAGTGTATTGCATTGCTCCATAGACGACCTTTCATTGCTCAGAGTCCATTAGAAGGCATGAGCTGCTGTTCTTCCTTCATAATCCTAAGGGAAAATGGTTCTGAAAACACAAGGAGCATATTTCTGAGACATTGAGAAAGCAAATATATATACAAAGTTCTGCTGGAGACTCTTCATACCATGTGGAAAATGAAAACCATGATACACATGATGCTTATCTACTGATTCACTTGCTATTTTCAAAATGCACATGGTGTAGAAATTCATTGTGTAGGCAATGTGCTGAGTTTTAGGAATTTAAATAATGTACACCATTTGCCCCTTAGGTCTTCAAGTCAAATAGGAAAATACCTAATATACTGGGATATTTACTGCCAGAGAGTACACACAATGTTCATAGGGATAAGACTGACCTGGAGGAGTCAGGGAAGGCTTCTAAGAGGTAATACTCCAGTTAGTGGAACAACCCAAAAGAGTTTGGGGATTTAAAATTAAGCATAAAACTATGATAGTCTCTGTAGAAACCTCCTGATTTACATATGAAAGTAAACATGACACATGCAGGCTTAAAACAAGTATAATAGATACAAGGGGTGGGGAAGGGATAGCTCAATGGTGGAGTGCTTGTCTATCGTGCTTTTCAAAGACACAGGGGATATCTTCAGCACTGAACAAAAAATACCCTATTACTTGGGCTGGAGAGATTTCCTAGTGGTTAAAGGTGTTTTCTTGCAAAGCCAGACAGCCTGGGTTTGATTTCCCAGTACCCATATAAAGCCAGATGCCCAAAGTAGCACATGTGTTGCAGTCAGCTTTCTAGTTGCTGCGCAGAAAGAACCCAAACAAAAGCGGCTTGTGGAGGAATGGGTTTATTTGGCTTACGGACTCGAGGGGAGACTCCATTCTGGCAGGGAAAACGATGGCAGGAGCAGAGGGCTGGACATCACCTCTGCCATAGCACTGCAAACAGCGGCAGGAAGGTGTGCCAAACACTGGCAAGGGGAAGCTGGCTTATAACCCCATAAGCCCGCCCCCAACAACACAGCTTCATTGAGATTGTAAAACCCAAACTGCCATCAGCTGAGGATCGATCTATCAGAACACATTCAATTGTTTGTGGGGGACACCTGTATCAAACCATGACAACATGCATCTGGAGTATATTTGTAGTGGCAGGAAGCCCTGGTGTGCATGTTCAATCTCTCTCTCTCTCTCTCTCTCTCTCTCTCTCTCTCTCTCTCTCTCTCTCTCTCTTTCTCCTTGCAAATAAATATTTAAAAAAATATTCTATTAGTCATATATATCAGCAAAACTGTTCAGAGTTAGTTCAAATTATTGGAGCTTGTTTAGGTAAATGTGAGCTAAAAAGTTCCTGGAAAACAGCTTTACCTTTGAACATTCTGTGAGGCTAATTTCAATCACTGTGGACAAGTTGGAATGTTGCTGGTCCACAGCCATATTATCCTGTGTACCTTAACTTCTTTAATGGAGTTAAGATTTATCAGCTACTTTTGTATCTGACCTAACATCCTGTTACTGTTAAGTAAATCATTTTGAAGTATGCAAGCAGGTCCCCTAAGTTACCACTAACTAATAGCATCTAAGACCTATAGCAGAGATTTCTCCTCTATGTGGTAACATGCCTACCTGATGTGTCCACCAAATGTATTTGAAGAGTGCCTTTGTTTATGACCTTCTTTTGTTCTTTGACTATAAAATCTTCATGAAATTGTTAACATGTTGGAAAATGGAATTTTGGGTAATCTAAGTCTGTGTTCTTAGACTGTGGTCACTCAATATTTGGCTCTAGAATAAATAATCACATGAAATAATCACTTATATTCCCTTTGGTGTGAAACATGGTTTTTTCCCCATTAACAATGCTTAGAAGAAAGCCTATGAGTAGACAATTATTTGAAGGCAGTTAGTGGCATCTGATGGATCTCCACTCTTAGTGGCGTGGTAAAGGAAGAAGCATATAGGATGTGTGAATTACACTGTGACTACAAGCCACCTAGGCTCTGTGTTTGGATCTCTGAGACACTCTTAACTGTGCTTAAGAGTGCTATGAAAAAAAAAATGTTGTCACCAGAGTTAAGCTCAAAGCCTGGGTCCGGGTAGCTCCTCCTGCAAGCTACCAGTTCCAGCCTCTGGTCCTCAATAGTCTCATTAAGTAAATAGGTAATGATCAAAATCAAACCTGGGTCCTTCATCTTTGCAGGCAAATGCCTTAACTGCAAAGTCATCTCTCCAGCCCTACTGCACATTCTTGTATTACCTACATCTATGTTGCTCCACTTAAATTCACTCTACAAATTCATTAACTCTAAAAATAAAGGTGTACCCACTATAAAATACTCTGATAAAATATAAAGGTCTACCCACTATGGAGAGATTGAACCTCTTTCTTTTTTTTCTTAACCATAATTAGATACACTTAATAAGGGAATAATGTGTTGATGTCTCCAATTCCCCTGTTTCCCTCTTCCCTGTCCCTGGTTAGTTGGATATCCTCCTCTGTGGACAGTCTGGATCAGTCCATGGGGTAGGGGGTTGTGAATAGCCTACGAGTCTACCCGGTTCCACCCCCCCCCCTTTGCATGTTGTTACTGAGGGGGCAATATCTCTGGATATTCTCCCCTACCTTGTCTCTTACAATCTTTCCGCCCCCTCTTCCGCTCAGTTCCCTGAGTCATGGTGGGTGAGAGTTAAAGCTGCTTTGTAGTTGAGGCCTTAGCCTCTTTCTTAATGAAAGGAAGAAAAACAGGGTCTCATAGTTTCTTCTTTGGTTTGAATGTGGGAGATATTAGAATACCTCAGGAGTCTATACTTAAATATTTTACTGATGTTGAAAGCCTCCTGAACCTTGTGACCCCCCTTTTTTTACATGTGACTTTCAAAGCCATCCAGGATATCCACTGTGTCTTATTCCCATTGGCTTGATGTGATTACTAAAGCACACAATCAGTGAGTTGGCTGTTGGAATGTCAAGATGATCAATGTTCCTGATGATTAAGGTCACTTGGATGCATTGTGACAGAAAGCAGCAGAGTTAACATTGCCCTGCAGAAAGATTATGAAAAGATGTGATCCAAGTGAATAAGTTCCTTTGGGATTGAAAAGATTTCTACTGCTAGTTATGGTTTTATGAAGGATCATTGCTGTGAAGTACAAGACACAGTTAGGACCACAACTTCGTTATTTAATTCTTTGATATCAATGGAGGAAATGATATTATTTTTGTATTATAAAGAGTGGAGGACAGCACTGACAACCTAGGTTGAAAACCTAGGTAGGGTCTGCTGGGTGTTAGGTCAATCTATTTTGTCTCAGGTTCACGCAGTGGGTGTCTACACACCATGGGTCAATCTCTGTGAGAAAGGCTTGGGCCAGGATTCTATTAACCAACTAGACTCTATATACCCCATTCTAAATGAGGCTCATGATGGTATTTTCTATTGGTAACAGCTATTATCCATGAACTAATAGCATCCAAAAGAGGTATTCACATGTCCTCAATAGTAGTTACTCTGTAGAGGAGTTAGCCTCTCACTACTGGAATAATCCTTTCCTCCCATAAGGCAGCTTTAGAGTTTTGAAGGAAAACTTCATCATGATGGAAGACACTGGCTTACTTCATCATCCAACCACAGGGGAGAGAGAGAGCTAAATAGGTAGCTAGATAGAATGATAGATGATAGATAATAGAACAAGTATTCTCTGAACTCCCATTAGGCTAATTAACTCCAAAGCTCATCCCAGAAACATCCCTCCTTTATCAAGGCTCTACCAGCTGGGGACCAAGTATGAAAGTTGATCACTTTTAGCCAAAAAGCACTGGAGTCTTCTCCCTGGAGTCCATGTGCTGCCTACCTATGGGATTCTAACTTGGTTCCCAGTTATGAGTTCCAGGTATGAGTTCTCTCTTACTGAGAAGGCCTCATGTCTAATCCAAGAGCAGTTGGTTATCATTCTGGGCTCTGTGACACTATTGCACAAGTGTGTACTTCTTGCTTTTGTAGCTTGAAGGCATCAAAAATTATCTCAAAAACATATTTTTTCATTTATTAAGCTACTCTCACTTGTAATTGTAGAATCTGTTCTCTTTCACTGATGGAAGAGAATACTTGGGAGATCCAAAGTCTATAAACATGACAAGAAAATACAGCTGGCCTCCTACCATAAGACATTCCATCTCTCCAGGGCTCAGGAGGCACTGCAGAGTACACTGGATTCACAAATACTGCTTTTGCTGCTAGCTTGATATCTAGTTCCAGAGAGATGGTGACAGATAGGGTGGTCACTCAAAAGTAACCAAAACAGAAATCCAGAGGCAGCAGAGAGCTTAACACTAAATCAGACTGCCAATACCACCACCAAGGCTCAGGGAGATTTGCAGAAGAAGGGGTCCCAGAGTGGGTGCAATTATTCCAAGGCATGCCCCCCATAGTAACTGACTAAGGCATTCATGACCCTACAGTGAATACCAATAACCACACTGAGGAGGGCCCTCATTGTAATAGGGTCTGGGGAGAGGAGATATGAGTATAACCATTTAAAAAATAAAATTAAAAAAGAAACTTAATTATAAACACTTCAGGTTATGATGGTGTTTTCCATTCAAACCACTAAACTGATAAATAAATACATTTGGAGTACTTTGGAAAAGAATCTGAGGAGTGTCTTATAAACACTTCCTTGGAAATCCCACATTTCTTCTTCAGGGGAAACATGGCTGTTCATTAACTGACTCCTCTTGTCTTTCAAAACTGGCTCAGGTCCCTTTCCTTTTCTATCAAGTTTCTGACTTTTAATCAGAACATTTCTTAGTGTTATGAGTCAAGCTACTTTTGTAACACAGCCCTTATAATCAAGCTCTGAGCCTGATTTGTAGCACACTCTTTCTTCTTCTCACAGGAAATGAGAATCTCTTTTGATATTTGGTTTATTTTCTTCCTTCAGGGACATTTTGGATAATAACATCTGCCAACAAACTCCATAATGATTGTAATTACCAATAGACCTACATCTTTTGAAGGCTGGAATATTGCACAAAGCGTCTGCATTGCCTTCCATTCATACCTCACACAATGTACTACAGGTAAGAGTGCTAATAACCTTAACCCTATCGCATTGTGCTTATCAGTAGTGGAGGCCTAGTTATCAGTTGACCAGTTAGTGATCTGTTACAAGAATTCTACCTGTAGGTTGTATAATCCGAGGAATCCAAATGCATGAACTATCTGCCTTAGGCTGGGTTATCCCAGAAGGGGAATCCAAGATAGGGTTTAGCATTTTGAAGAGGATCCTAGGAAGCATTGTTTAGGAAAATGGGAAAGTATGGGAGGAAAAGAGGTGATCCCAGTAGAAGTATATCAACAGTTATATCTGGGGTTCTATCCATTTAGACTTGTTGTTATGAGAGACACTCATATTTATACCAACTGAGGTGCAGGAAGCTGGATTTTTTTCTCTTATACTTACTATCATTCATGTATGATTACTCATTCCTTCCTTATAGTTTTGGCTTCTCCTGTGCTCATCTGGAGAATGCTTCTGAAGCCAGAACTAGTTATTAGATGGAGTTACAGTGGTTAGCATTAGATAGTTATGGTGTATATAGGAATCATCGGTACTTGAGAAGCAAGAGCAAAGCAGTGATATCTACCACATTTTATTCTACATTTTCAAGGATGGTTTCATTTACAGGCCACTCATAACTTTAGGTTTTCTTTTTTTTTTCTGTGTGTGTGCTTCCACGTTTATTTTTGTGCATGATGTGTGTGTATCTGTATTAGTCAGGGTTCTTTAGAGGAAACAGAGTTGATAGAATGAAGTATAATAAAAGGGAATTTATTAGGGTAGCTTACGACAGTCCAACAATAGCAGTCTGCAGGCCCACAGGTGAAGAAACCAGTAGCTGTTCAGTCCTCTTGACTGGATGCCTCAGCAGTCCCAATCCAGCTCAGAAGGCCTGATGGCTCCCTGGGGAGTGGCTGCTCTTCAGTCCATGATGTGAGGCTGAGGAAACCGAGTTCCAATGTCCAGGAAGGGTAGGAGAGCAGGATGCGAGTGCAAGTCATGAACAAGCACCAGCAGCCGGGGGAGGAAGGAAGAAGAGCTTCTCTTCCCCTCAAGCTTCCTGATATTTAGTCCCTTTCTGGAAGGTCCACCAACTGGGGGGAAAGGCTCAATCTGGAGAGAGGACCTCCTCTCTTCTCCAAAATCCCAAAAAGATTTTGTCAATCCTTCCTGCAGGCAAACTCAGAGACTCGCCTGAGATTACTGTGGATTATTACATAGGACAGGTTGACAATAAACTTAACCATCGCAGTATCTTAAGTCACTCTATACCTAATCTTTGAGACAAGACATTTGGCTGACTCTAGGGCTTATTGATACCACTGGCCAGTGACCTCCAGGTATTCCTTGCCCAGTGCTTCATCTGCATTGGGGTTACAGGCCTGCACTTCCATATCTAGCATTTTACATGGCAGTCAGTGATCTGACCTCAGATCTTCATGATTGGACAGCAAGCACTTTACCCACTGAGTTATCTACCTGGTCCAAAGTTCATTTCTAACATTCTTAGTAGAGCAGAAGAGAGAGAGAGTCTTTATTTGAGAGTTTAAAGCTGGTTCTCTAAACAGGCCTCACTGACCCCAACTTGTCTTTGGGCAAATACCATCTATGAGACATGCACTGTAACCCTGAGCCATGCTTGGAATGTCTCCCTGGTTTAGTGCTGCATATATGTTCCATATGAAAGTGGGACAGGATGGGTTTTTTACAAAGCAAACTGTCAACAGAAGTGTGGATTAAAGTCAGACAGTCAAACAACTGTTTATGCATATTATTCTATAATCTCTTAATATTTTTGGAGTCTGTTTACCCTGGTAAGTAGCTACTTATCTGCTTAAAACTATTCCTTCTATGATGCTTTTGAGAGACTGTACGACCACCAATTATATCACTTATTTTGGCACAGGCTATTTTTCAGTAGAAATGTTTTCTATTATCAGTGAAGGGTAGCATACTTAACATGGATTAGGTGATCAGATAAACTAGTCAGAGCAAGGGCACCATGGCTTAAATTATCTAAGGGAATTAAATGGAAATTAACATTTATCAAGCACCTGCTATTTTCCAGGCTATGTGCCAGGAACTTTACATAACTCATGTTTTTAATCCTCTCAACAACCATATGAGAATGCAATGTGTATCTGTCACTCGTCATGTTGCTGTGACCAAACACCTAATAAGCAATAACTTCAGGGAGGAAAGGTTATATTGGCTCACGCTATAATGGCTGATACAGTCCATCATGGTGGGAAGGAATTGTGGCAGAACAGGAGACAGCTGGTCATATTTCATCTGCAGTCAGGCAGTAGAGAGATGAATGCTGAAGTTAGCTGGGTTTCTCATTTTTTCCCATTGTTATTCAGTATAGGACCACCAGAGTGAGTCTTTTCAATAAGACATATCTGGAAACACCTTTACAAGCATGTCCAGAGTTGTGTCTTCTAGGTTATTCTAAAGAAGAAATCAAGATTAAAGACAGACCATCACAAGTTCACCCCTTGTCAACCTGACACCTGAACATACATATAAACTCATAATATTCACATTTGAACCCTAAACATTTATATCATCATTCAAAATACATCTATTACATGTAAAAAAGTCCCCAAAGTCTTTGCAGATCTAACATTGTTCAAAATCTAAGGGCTGAGTCTATATTGATGCTCAGGAAATATCTTAACTGGGAGCTCATGTAAAACAAAGACAGAAAGGAAGGAAGAAGCTCACATACTTATGATATGCAAAGAAACAGAGTAAAAAGTGCCATTCCAAAAGGGAGGAGAGATGTTATAGAAAAGAAAGAATGAGCCAAAGCAAGAAAGAAAACCACCAGGGCAAAACAATTAGCCTTACACATGACATATGGGACTCTTGCTGGCATCACCTGAGCATCTGCAGCCATAAGTAGTCCATAAATTCAGTTCAGGTGCCTGCAGTATGAGATTAGGAGGTAGGTAGGTATTCTTTTTTAGGCTCAAGAGGGCAGAGATGCTGACCCGCCCTGAAAGATTAATGTGGAATCACAGAAGATGCCGTCCCACAACCCCTGTCCCTGAAGAACCTAGATTGAGTCACTACACATCTCCTAAATGATTTTAGGGACTGATCTCATTTTAAAAATATTTTATTTATTTATCTGCAAGCAGAGAGAGAGAAATAGAGAGAGAGAGAGAGAGTCAAAGAGAATGAGTGCACCAGGGCCCTTTGGCCACTGCAAATGAACCCCAGACTCAAGCACCCCCTTTGCGCATCTGACTTTATGGTGGTTCTGGGGAATTGAACTCTGGTCATAAGGTTTTGTAGGCAAGCACCTTAACCACTCTGCAATCTCTCCAGCCAAGCTTTTTCCTCTTTAAGGGGGAATGTTGAAGATAGACATTAGGCTTAGAGGACATTGAAAGAAGGATCCCATGTTCTGTTTCCCTGGTAGCATTAGAAAGGGAAGAGATAGGTTCTTCTAACCAGAGAAATAAAGTCCTCTGGTCCTGGAAGCCTGTTACTCACCACCCTGACTAAGAGACCAAGTCTCACCTCAGACATGCTGAAGAGGTGGGAGGAATCATTGTTCCGCTTAAAGAGATATAGTACTCAAACCTACAGAAGCTCCTCCCTCAGTGTAGTTGCTCATAAATCCACTGCTGAGCTGGCCTCTCATTTCTTCTTCTTCTTCTTCTTCTTCTTCTTCTTCTTCTTCTTCTTCTTCTTCTTCTTCTTCTTCTTCTTCTTCTTCTTCTTCTTCTTCTTTTCTTCTTCCTCCTCCTCCTCCTCCTCCTCTTTCTCCTATTCTTCCTCCTCTTCTTTTTTCTCTTCTTACTCTTCCTATTCTTCTTCCTCTTCCTATTCTTCTTCCTCTTCATTCTCCTTCTTCCTCTTCCTCCTCCTCTTCTTTTCCTTCTCCTCCTTTTGTTATTTTTTTTTGAGTTCTAACTTCAAAAGTGAAACTTTTTCTTTTCTTCCCATTCTCTCTCTCCTTTGGAAGCTAGTGGGAACCCTAACAAGTAGTGCATATATAGTCCCACCACCTTCAACATCCTGAGGCCTCTATTATAACTTGGCAGTGGTGAATACAATCCTGCCACACATTTACTGACCTTGAAGCTTTTGGGAACCTTGGTATCTTGTACCAATCTAGCAGCATGTGGATGGCACTGCCTGCTAAATTCCTCTGCCAGCAGGAGACACAGCCTGGCACCCTCCTTCCAGAGAAGTGCTGACCTCCTTGAATCTTGACAGCTAAACCCGAGAAAACAGGTTCCTATGAAGGAACCCTTTCTCCACACTCGCCATGTAGACTCTTTCCTTTCTAATGAATGTGTACTTGACTTCGAGACATCTTTCCCATCATCCCAAAGAGAAATGATTCTCTTCTAGTGTACTAATCTCTTTAACAGCTATAGCTTCTGTCTCTGTAGGCTCCTTGATAACCACTTTAGTTCCCTCACTCTTCTTACCTTGCCAAGCTGCACAGTTTATTCCTCTCTGTGTGCGCTCTCACTACAAATGTGACTAAGAACAGTGAGAAGTAGTCTTGTTACAGTCTCAGTGCCATGTTGTCCTGGAATTTTCTGCACCAAATTAGACATCAGTCCATTATTTTTTCTTTAAAAATTTTATTTAGTTATTTATTTTAGAGGAGGGGGAACGGAGAAAGAGAGAAAAAGAGATGGAAAGGATAGAGGAAAAAAGTATGAGCATCTCAGGGTCTCTTGCTACTTCAAATGAACTTCAGACACCTACACCACTTTGAGTGTCTGATTTTCTCTGGGTACTGTGGAATCAAAGCTTGTGTTGGCAGGCTTTGCAAGCAAGTGCCTTTAATTGCTGAGCCATCACTCCAGCCCATCCATTACTTTTAAATTCAGCTTAATTTAAGAACAATGAAGACAGAATTGTTTCCAGAATATAACACATATGATGCCAACTTTAGTTCCAATAGACTGTTGTTCTGTTTTCTGTTGAAATATCATGAATCTGAACTCCAGTTTCTACATTTCTTTTGGCATTTGAGTCTTCTACGTTCCCACCAGAATGGTAATTAATCTCTGCTGGTAGAATTCTAGGGCATTTCTATTTCATGGCTCTAATCTCTTCCACATTCTTAAACCACAAACCATTCCTACCATATACCAGTTCTAAACCACATGGTCACTTTTCCAGTCTTAATGCTCAGTACTAATTTTCTGTATTAGTTACTTGGGTCACTGCTTTGACAAATACCTGACAAGGAACAACTTAAAGGAGGAAGGGTTTATTTGGGCTCACTGGATAAGAGGGAATATCATTCATTATGACAGGAAGGCATGGCTGTGGGTTCACATAGTGTCTGCTGTCAGGAAGCAGGGTGGGTGAGGTGTATGTTTGTGTTCAGGTGGCTTTCTCACAATGATGGCCCATGCATGGCATGAAAAAAATGAAGGCTCATGGTGGTTGAGTGACTCTAACTTTGCAAATCTTCTTGCCCTGGTATGGAAAAGATCCTGGAGTCATATTCTTATGCTGTGCGCTCCATATGTTGAGCATGTGTATGCATACACAGGAGGTTAGCCGCTGTCTGGCATATCCCATAAACCATAAATATGCAGGCACATAGCCAATATCATCCCTGTTAGCAGGCATTAATTGTCTTTACAGGAAACTCTAACCTGACCCCGTTCATAGGAATGATCTTATAAATCATTAAAATGAAGAAAAGCGACATTTGGAATATTTATACTTTTAGACAATGTGTACTTAGTCTCCTCCAGTTCCATGACAGGAACAAAATAAATAAACAGTATTTTTAAGATACTGCTTAAGAAAGTATGAAGATGAGTGATAAACATTTTCTCTTAAATAGCCACTTATCATTTAAGAATTGCTTTCACCAAAGTTCCCATCATGTGTGCGCCTTCATGCACCTCAAAGCAAGCCCCGCCTATTCTTTGCATCACTGGGCACTATGTTCTTTCAGAGAATGATATGGGAGGATATGAACATATCTTTGCTCTTGTTCTGCGTCTTTCATATATTCACTGTACATTGAGGAAAATTGGTTAGCCTTTTCATTGGAGTGCCTTTTGGACTATTTTTTTTATGTTAAATTTTAATTTATTCTCTTTTTATCTTTTTAGCAACAGTACTTTTGAACATGTCAGAATATCTCTGAGAGAAGACATCAGAAGAACTGAGTTGTCACCTGTCTAGTAAAAATAGGAATAGCATTAATATCAAGTATGATAGAGGAGCAATGATAAAACGATAATCTTCTAACAAGTTTGTTATGTGCAAAAAGTTTTCGCTGCTACTAAACAAATATTTATTACACACTCAATATGTAACAGGAATCTAGGCCTAGCCATTGGTTCTTACATTGGTGTGTGCATGCAGGTGTGTGTGTGAGGGGGGAAAGAGGGTCCAATGAGGATACAAACCACAAACAAAATAAACAAAGCATGGGGATAGCTGAGGGTGAAAAGCATTTCAGAGGAAAAGAAAATCTGTAGACGTTTGAATCCATGGGGTCAAAGGAGGAATAGTTTGATATTGGGTGGCCAGGAAGGCTGTAAGAATGATGCTTAAGCAGATCTGATGGACTTTTTAACAAGACACATTCTTGAGGTATGTAATGTCTATGTCAGCACACAGGTCTTGAGGTTGACTGCACACTTGGTATACTCTATGAACAACACAGCGTCCCCAGAAGGAGGAGGAGATGGGCGAAGGGAAATCACTTTCTGACAAGTAAAATCCTGGATGAAGGAGCAGAGGGAAATTAGTGGCTAACCAGATCCTATCAGGACTTAGGATTTGACTCTGAGTGAAATGAAAACCGCTGGAGATTTGAACCATATAATGGCATTATTAAATGTGTTTTAAAAATAACTACTGTTATGAGGCCAGCCTGGGAATGCAGAGTAAGTTACAGGTCAGCTTGGTAGAGTGAGACCTTATCTTGAAATAACCTCTCAAAATATATTATAAAAAAATAAAAGTAACAATGGAATGTTTATGTGAGTTGAGTAATATGGGGTATGTGGCATTCCACTGGGAGTCTATGAGAACTGTCCACATGAAAGACGGTGGTGGTGTGGGTAAGTGGTCTGTGGAGATATTGAGAGACATAACTGTCTCTGTGTCTCATAAGTGTCATTTTAAAATGTCTTGAGTTTGACTGGGAGATAATTTTTTCATCTTTAAGGTGGGTACATAGGTGGTTGATTTCTCAATATTACATGACACATATAAGCAGCAGTTGAATACCACACCAATCAAGCTGCATATGCTGACAGAACTCTGAAGAATAAGGCAAAAGAAAGACCTAAGAAAGAGAACAGCTCCTTGGTTAAAAGCAAGACCTATTGGCAGAGTTCTGTGAGACCTCATGAAAGTTCATGTCAAATAAAGAAAAACCATTTCAAAAGATGGTTCCATGACCAAGCTCAGGAAGAAATTAAAAATAAGAAATGAAACCACATTGGAGGAAGAGCTGTCTTCACAGTTAATGTCCTCAGAAAACTGAGAACCCACATGCAGAAGAATGAAACCTCACTCCATCTCTCCCCAGGTACAGAAGTTCACTCAAAATGGGTAAATATGTCAACTTAGGATTTGAAATTATGAAACTTCTAGATGTAAATGAGAAACACTTCAGGACATTGGGAAAGAATCTTTCTTAAGAAGACTCAAAACACAGGAAGCAAACAAAAACAAGTGGGCTTATGTTAAACTATAAACCTGACAGGAAAAGAAACAGTCAACAGAATGAAGGTATATTTTATCGAATGGGATCAAATATCTTAAAACTCAAACCAACAAAGGGATGTTATCCAGACTATATAAGGAATTCAAAACAAGAGAAAAACAAAACAAATAAAAAAACTTCAATAGCAATGAAACAAACCAAACCAAAACAAATGAAACTAAATAAATATTTCTTGCAAAGGTACTAGACATAGGCTGACATTTCTCAAGCAAAATGGCCAAGAAGGACATGGTTAAAAATGATCAACACCATGAATAATCAGGAAAAAAGAAATCAAAATATCAGTGAGATATGTCCTTTCACTAAGAATGACTCTAATCAAAAAGACAAAAGAAAATAAGTACTGGTGAGGCTGTGTAGAGAAACAGAATCATTTGACATTGTTGGAGAGAGTATAAATTAGTACGTCCATTATAGAAAACAGTATGGCTGGGCTGGAGAGATGGCTCAGCAGTTAAGGCACTTGCCTCCAGTGCCTAAGGCCCTTGGTTTAATTCCCCAGGACTCACATAAGCCAGACACACAAGGTGGTGGCACTGGTGCCTTCTCTCTCTCTCTCTCTCTCTCTCTCTCTCTCTCTTTCTCTGCTTGAAATAATGAATAAATTAAAAAAAACAAGAAATAAAAAATAACTGTATGGCTGTCTCTTAAAAATATAATAGCACAGGATCCAGAAATCCAACTAGTAGCTACATATCTATAGAAAATGAAGTAAGTCCGTCACAGAGTTGCTGTGCTGATATTGTTAGTATAATCTTTTTTTTTCACAATAGCTGATCAATGGACAAAGGAAGTGTACATACAAAACAGAGTGCTATTCTCCTATAAAGACAAAACCCTTTCATTTGTGACAACATGCATGGAACTGGAGAGCAATATGTTCAGTGAACTGAGTCAAGTGCTACAAGGAAGTATTGTGTCATCTCACTCCCATGTGGAATCAGGAGAAGCTGATCTCACCGAAGTTGAGTGTGGAATGGTGGATTTCACAGGCTTGGAGAGAAAGGGTAATGTGATGTTATGAGAGGATAATCAATGGATATTGAATTAACCTTAGCGAAGAACTAGAAGTTATATGCTGTTACATAGTAGGATAATTCCATATAACAACATTATACTGCACTTTCAAAAAGCTAGAAAGAAACTATTTTTGTGTATTCTCATTATGATGCCATGAGAAGTATTTCAGGAGATGGATATAATTAAATTTATTTTAAAACTAGATAATGTATTCATGAATAGAAACATGACCTGACACCCCATAAAAGTATAAAATTGTCATGTGTCTGTTATCAGTTTAAGATGGATTTAAATTTAAAAATGAATAAAATCATCAGAATAACAGAAGAGAGCGATTTGAACAGTGGTCCTAGAACGGTGTTCTATATCCCTTTGAGATGATAGCTTTGGGAAAAGAAACCAAAGGCCCAAAATCCATTGCTAGTATAAGATTTCTTACATAAGCAATGGCAAGTTAGTAGCTGGTACCAAAAAGCTTAGCTTATTCCAAAATAAAACTGAGGGGAAAGTAATTTTGGCACTTCTTTTCTAGAAAGTTGCATGATGTCATTGATAAGGAAAAGTGAGAATCCAGAAGGGGAACATCAGCCATTCCAGGGACCATCTGCTGGCCTCATCTCATTTTCATTCTTCACACAGAGTTTTGGGCTTTCATTCATGAACTGAATCTGGCTGATCATCTGGCTGATGGGAATAAACCATGTAAGACAGTGTGTATATATAGTACAATGAAGTCCCATATGTATGAAGACATTAGTGGTATGAGAGGTGATTGCTAGCAATGAATGAATGATATAAAATATAAACATTTAGTGTACCAATAACATACTGATTATTAAATTATAAACTGGATGAACATCAAAAAATGGTTAAGGTAGAAAAATAGCAGTGCCCTGTTATTCACGATGGTCTTGTGCATCATTTCATCTCCCAGCTTCTCAAGACCCTTACTAAATGCTTGTACATTAGGTTAACCACCACTTTCAGGTCTCCCATGCTTCTTTTAAAGGTTCCCCACCTTCTCTAATGCCTCCTTACTTCAAGCGTTGGTCATTACCAAATCCGCCCAATGCTTGCTTACATACTAAGCCTTCTTGTGCTCCACTCTTGTCTGTTCCTCAGCAACATTCCTACTTTCCTCTGCACCTCTGGCCATCCTTGTGTAACTTCTATTGTCTTCTCCTGCTTTCTGTTTCTCATATGCCATGCTCGTGACATGTGACCTCTTCTTTTACCACTTGTATATTCATTCAAAATGTCTACAATAAATCTACAAAGATGAGTAGTTCCATAAAGAGCAGACTTACAATAAACTGAAGAACATCTGAGTCCAAAGAGGATGGGACAGGAAAGGAGCATACAGAATGTCCTTGGACAAGAAATGTGTCTAAACATGACCCTAGGAGAACACAGTTTTTAAAGACCAGATGAAGGGGACTCAGTCAGCACAGGAGCCTGTAAAGGACACACCTTCAAGTTAGAGGGTAAGTTAAGAAGAAGGTAATTGCAAACAGGGGATGGCCATCCATCCAGGACTGTGAGGATATCACCTGAAAGGTATTTACAGGCTTTAATGACCATCAGTATTATGAGACATTTTCTAGGTATCTGTCATGGAGTTGGTATAGTGGCAGGGACAGTGCAAATAGTTTTTAAAGCATGTGAGGAGGACAACACTGACAGAATGGTAGTTAAGAGAAAATGAGGAATTTTAAAAAGTGACATTTGGGAAGCCTTTAAAATGCTGTTGGGGTTTTGTAGAGATAAGATAAATTGTTCATGCATACTTATCTCTACTCCTTACAGAAGAAAAAAAAAAACATCAAGAGAACAAAGTCAAGAACACAGAAATTAAGAAACATATGCCTCCACGGTGGTAATAATGAGAACATGATTGTATTCAGAATATACATTTTGGGAGGCAGATAGCAGACAGAGAAATGGTAGGTGATTTATGGAACACATAAATTTAGAAAGTAGGTTACGTTAGAGGGACATATCAGTTTGGTGAATTTTCTATACCCCCAAATGACTCAAGATCTTCAGTAGAGCTTCAGGTCTTACAAACATTGTACCATGGGACTTTAGTCACAGAAAGAAAAAGAGCAGGATTCCAAAGATTGGCATGAGGTGAGTGTGCCCATCCATCATCTAGTCAGGACAGGGGAGCCTCCCTCCCACACAGCAGGCCAGATGATTTTCTTTCTTTAAAGAAATTTCACCAGAAAGTTTTAGGGTACTTGTCACAATGGGAAGTGTGTATGTGTTTGTGTGTGTGTGTGTGTGTGTGTGTGTGTGTGTGTGTGTGTGTGTGTGTGTGCTGTAGTACAGAACTGAAATACTGAAATATGGAATTGAATAAAAATTTACAAAGAGGGAAGATTATCCCAGCAGGTATCATCTACCCTGTTGCTTGAAAGGCAGGAGTCAAGAACAACCTCCAGAAGTGGTGCATTCATGATCCCACAGTGAGTACTGATAACCCCACTGAGGAGGGTCCTCAGTAAAATGAGGATGGAGGTAAAGAAACATTAAGAGTATAATCTGATGAGAATATGACCAATTACACTATGTTAACACCATAAAGCTCTCAATTAATAAAGAAAATAAGCAACAAAAAGAATTTTTTTCACAGATGTAACAAAGCAAGATAAAATGAGTGGTTTAAACATAAATTTGCTGTTTTACAGTTGTGGAGACTAGGATCTGAGATTGAGATATCAGCAGGCTTTGAGAGATAATCTTGTTCATGCTTCCTGCCTTCTTCTGGAAGTTTGCCTAAATTGTTCTTCCTTTAGTTTTAGTAATATTACCATGGTCTCTGCCTTCAATTTTGCATGATATTTCCTGTTTGTACATATCAGTTTTCCCTTATTATAGTGACATCAGTCATGCTGAATTAAGGCACCATCTAGTCTACTACGAACTTAATCAATGACATTTATAATAGTCAATAACATCCCACTCTGAGATACTGTTGGTTAGGAATTCAACATACAAATTTTCATGAGGTAATACTACACAAATAATAACAGATGTCAAACCTGGTGCACTGAGATATTTTTGAGTCCTGAAGTGGAAAGCTCAGATAACTCTGTAAAGCCCCAATTAGAAACATCTTTCCCCAAACAGAGTTACTATTATTGACTATTCTCAGTGCTTTAAATGTAAGGCTATAGCCAAAGATAAAACAAGATGGTTTAGATATTTATTGAAAAGGTAGATAAAAATAAACATAAAAGCATTGTGGATTACAGAAGATCAAGATAATGAAATAAAAGAAGAAAAAGAAACCTTCAGTCTTTGAGAGGTAAGGGTCATTTGTGAGCCTTAACAAGTAAAAAGTCAGAAGTAATAAAATATATCAGGGGAATGAAATATTTAACCGTTAGTATGTTTTAAATGAATAAATACTAAGTAGTATTGTGATAGACATATCTCAAGTATTAAAGGATAACATTATAAATAAGTAAAGTTTTGGGAATATAATTAATAAACTTCCCCATAAATTAGAATAATTAGAAATTACACGAGAGAAGGTAGAACATATTTTGTAATGATTTTGATAAGGCAAGACTGAGGATGGGAAGACAGAGATTAGCTGAGGACACAGAGGTGAGGATAGAATGTATCTGCACATAGATGTGTTGTTAGAACATTGAGAAAATCATTCCAAAATGCTGTTCAGATATTTTTTACTAAAAGCAGGTAGAACAAGACCAGACTCCTGAGGACCAGGCTGCCTGAGCAGCACTCTTGCTCTGCCTTTTCCTGAATGTGTGTATTTGGGATGGTGCTGCTTCTTTCATGTCTCCGTAATTAATCACAGTATTTATCATGAATCAGTTGTTAGAATCCAAATACTTGGAAAAATTCTTCCTATAGAAGCTCTATAAAATTTTAACTATTACTGTCATTCCAGAAAAATATAATAATGCTTACCACTGGGCAATGGCTCAATAGCAGCACATGGAGTCCCTGAGTTTGGGTCCCCAGCACCCATGTAAAGCCAGACTGGGCAGTGGTGTGGCAGTTAGTGAACATGGATCCGTTTAGTCACTCATTCACACTTTTAATTATTATTTACTCAGTACCTAAAAAGGTCCAGTATTGTGCTCGGTATTGAGAACAGAATACAAATGTTACAAACTGCCCAGAACCTAGGACATCAAGCCAGTTATTTCATCTCCACTATATCTACTAGCCTTGAACTATCAGCTCCCCCCACCATGATGGCTGTCACATAGGAAAAGTGGAGAACATCATCCCAATCTTTGTCTTCTAATTATTAAATGCAATATAAATCTGAATTCTTTACATGCCTTACATGCAGAATGGCTTAAGAAGATATGGGTCAAAGTCCTTCAGTACTAGACGTGATAGGGAGTCAAGGCTCAGGGAAAGGGCACACTGCTCTGCCCTACAAAAGACAGGTGAAACTTGTTTTTATAAACAATAAATGTGAATGTGGAGAGACAGTAATAAGTTACAGAATACACTCTGTAAGAGCTGACTGTTGATGGGAAAGCTTGGTAATCCTGTTACTTAATATTTTTCTTCCGTCATTACGCAGGTAAATAAGATCATGTGGTATGTTGCACCATATCATGTGATTGCATAGCCATTGCTTGTCTAAGTATTTGAAAATTTAAAGTAGGAAACAAACAACACCTTCATTCATTTATCTTCCTCGCTTCATGAAAGACTGAAAGACTGTAGACCTGGAAAATTGTACTATGTTCTCAAAGGGCACAAGTGGAGATTGATAACGTTCACTCTTTTCTGTGATCTTCAGATTCCCCTGTCCCCCTGCAGTTTGGTCTTGACTGAGAATCAGGACTTTTCTTCGATGTTCTTTACCTGATTGAACTCAGTCAGGTTCTTGTACCACATAAACCTTTCAAGAAAAGAAAGTTCCATTTTCTGATTGTTTGGGGGCACTTAGCACTCAATGTGGTGATTACCAGTTCACTGATTTCTCACTGGGACCATAAAATGGTCTAAATATAGAAACATGTTTAGATATATATTTTTTTCTCTTTGAAGGTTTTGAAAGTGCACTTGAATTTGGAAGAATTGGTGAGTGATTTAAAAACTATTTCTTCACTAACTCATACATTCTCATTGAAAAATCCCAGTTTCGTTTTGCTTCCAATGGGTTGTGACTTGGAAGACATCTCTTCTCATTCTTTCCCGTCTAAAACCTGTTTTAAAAGCTTCTCTTTTTCTCCCTCCCTTGCTCTCACTTTGATAAATGCTACTTAGTCAAATCTTTTTCTCTTTTTTTTTCTCCTTGATGGCCTTTGGCTTCCCTCAACTCATATCAGAAATGAGATTATTCTATATCCAGTGATTTCCTTTTATGAGGTTTCCTTGTCAGAGACATTGTGGAAGCTGGGGGTACAGAGCACTGATTACTAGTAATCTTGAAGGGCATGATGAATGGGAAAATACTCCTGAAGAGAATGGTTAGTTCATTCACAAACCAACATTGAATGGGATGTCACCTGTCCAGGTAAATGGCCAGAGCTCCTTAGGGAGATGAACAGTTTTGGAGTTCAGGTATGACATCATTGAACTTGCTGCAGGGTTGGAACACTATATCAAATGCCATGCTCTGTACAGAAAGGTTCTCCTCTTCATTCTTCATATGAGCTGCACATACAGAATTGAGAAGAAGAGATGCTAAGGGAAGGAGGGATAAGGAGAAACTGGCTTTTCACCTTAGGACCTGTGAGAGAACAAAACAGATTATAAGAAATTCATTTGCGCTTTTGCTTTAAACTTGAAGTGACTTTGTTTTAAAGCACCTTCACTATCAATAATCTGCAAGGAAAACCCTATGCCCACCCCATCTTAAGGAATCCCTCCCCAGACCCTCCTGGAAACTTGAGTCCTGTTTGGAAGCCTGTTTTGAGTCAAATCTTGAGTGAGTCTTTTTTTTTTTTTTCCAATAGTTGTTTCAGGAGAGCTCTCTTATGTTCTATAGCAATTGTCACAGTGTTTTTACATGACTTTTTCAATATGTAATTGCCATGTGCCTATCACTTGGGGTGCTTGGGCATGTATATTTATGAGGACTACTCTAGGTCTATGGGTTAGAATTATTGGGAAGGGGAGCCTACAAGCCTACATTGCTGCCAATATCCCACATGGTTTCCATCGACATGAACTTCTCAAAACATTCATAAAATGATAAAGAAAAACGACATATATATTTTGATCACCTATATTCTCATCACAAGATTTTTCCATGCACTTTGTATATTAGTTTACATAGTTCTTATGTCATGTGGCAAGTTATTCATTATTATTTCAAAAGGGAAAGTATAGTTCAGCTCAATCTCCCATGTTCATGAAGCCAGGAAATGCATTAAGTGTAAAACCAGGTTTATCTGATCTATCTCCAAGGCCTGTGTTCTTTCCTTGCATCTTAGAGATGGGCTGTGTGCCTGGTGCCTTCCCAGGATGTCCTGTCATACAGCTCTCTGTGGTGAAGATAAATTGACACTGATGTCTACTTGGAAATCTCAGCATCTCCTTTAGAATTATTGCTCTGTGTCTTTGCTAGCTCTTTCATACATAGTTCAAACTGGAAACAAACTCAGGATGATCCTACAATAGGGATTCACACGTACCTTGTTCTGCCAAACCATCCGTATGATTGCTTACTGCCATTACAGCAAATAGCGCAACACCACACTGACCTATTGACTCCTAATGTGTTTCAGTTCATAAGATTTGATTCTCCAGCTCAGGTCTCAGATGGCTATCCCTGTGATGACCAGTGTTGCTCTCTTGGTTCAATCTAGTTTATAGACTCCCGGCACTATCATATGACAAGACGGATTTCATTCATAAGGTGCACTCACATATCAGTTGTAGTTGAGTGAATGTGACATATCGTAGTGGCTCTTAGACATTGAATATCAACCCTTGATCAGAACATGATCCTGTTATGAAAATAGTTGGAAATTAGACTTTAAAGATCTAATTTTGATATATGTTATACTGAAAGCCATCATCATTCTGAACTGTTATTAGCAAGAAAACAGAAGGATGGAGGGAGGACATAGCATAGGCCACTGAGCTATGAAACATATTGAATGCATTAGCTAAGTCAGGTTGCAAGTCATGAACTTCTTACCTTTCCTTTGAATACTAATCTATGTCTATGACTTATTAACATCACCAAATCCTGGGGCCACAACAATTTTATTTAAAAAAATTCTCATTTTTAGCCATTGGCTTTCTTCTGTAGTCCTTCAGTTTTAGTGCACATCTTTATAATTTTCTTTATGTGTTTAATCTTTTTGAAAAATATTTTTATTTACTTATTTGTAAGCAAACAGAAATAGAGAGGAGAGACAGAGAGAATGGGTATACCAGGGTCTCTAGTCACTGCAAATGAACTCCAGATTCATGCACCATTTTGTTCATTTGGGCTTTACATGGATATGGGGGAATGAAATCCAGGTCATTAGGCTTTGCAAGCAATCACATTAACCACTGAGCAATCTCTCCAGCCCTGTTTCTTCTTTTACTTGGTTTTATTGGGGATTTGGCATGTCCAGTCTATTGTGAAGGATTCTACAATAATGAGCTTTCCTTCTACATTCCCTATTAAAAATCCTTTAATGATTTCACTGCCTATGTGGTACTCTTCTCCCTCCCACATCACCATCATTTTTATGTATTGATTTATTTTTTTTAGAGACAAGGTCTCAGGTATTTCAGGCTGGCCATGATTTTTCCATATAGCAAAGCATCTTCTCACACTTAACCTTGTGCCTCCACCTCTGAATGCTGGGATACATATATAATCCCACCATGGCCAGTTTATTCAGTGCTGGAGGATTGAGCCCAGGGCTTCCTAATGCTACATAAGAACTCTCCCAGGTGAGCTACTCCCTCCTGCACAACTCTGCTATATTCTAGATCTTTTTTTACTATCAAATGTAGTGTGCTGGTTTGAAATTTAGTCATATCAATGCCTGCTTAAGTTCTTTACATTTATATTATAAACACTCCTTATGATGATAATTTTCCTGTAAAGAAGCAAAGACATTGGTGGATTGGTCAATTTGACTCCTGGGTTAGTAGCTATCAAGCTCTCTCTTGCTACCAAAGCTGTTTTGAAAACTAAGACTGCCAAGTCTCATAGCCAGGCAGACTACCCTCATGCCAGTACCAACCAGTTTGAATGGTTGTCTTGGCACAACTCCACAAAGATCACATCTGATTGCTCCAGTTCCTAAAGGTACAGCCCCAGCCAGGACTATATGCAAAAGTTTATACCAAGCCTGATGAACCAGTTCCACGTTGGCCAGAGGAGGAGCACTTCCTCCAGTGGAGGGACTACTAAGATTGATGACAAAGCTCTGATGGATCCAAAACCTAAGCCTTAATGACTGTGATTGGTCCAAAATGAATGCTCATGATTGACCAAAGGTCTGTGACTGCTCAGGTTATATAAATCGGTTGCTCATGATTACTCAGTGAGTTATCTCTTCCACTCTATTGTTCCTGTTGTTGTGACATGAGATCCAATAAAGACTTTTTTGGGGGGTTTCCTTTTCAACTGTCTGTAGTGTAGCCAGGGATGGTAATATACCCAGAGAGCAGATGGTGGCAAGTAGTATCAATGGCAAGAGAACCAGGATCCTGACATGACACAGCAGGTGATTGAGAGTTCAATAAGTGCTGGACAGTGGCACCTTCATGGCAGGTGGCTTGATCCCCTTTAGGTACCCCAGAACCTAGTGGCAGGACACTGTAGGCAGCTCGTAGGCTTGATAACTGAAGCTTGTGCTGGCATTGCATGGGATCAGGGACTAATTACCACCTGGCTTCTAAATCCAAAGCTGGCTTCCCAGCACAAAACATTTGCAACTGTCTCCTGCCATTTAAAGAAGTACTTGCCATGGAGGCATGGGACCTGCCAGGTATACCCACAGGTAGTTGGCACAGTGGTGCCTATGTGGCATGACTACAGAGGACCAACAATTTCTGCTTCTCTCCAGAAATCCCATTTGGCAGCCAGGATCCCATTCCTAGTGGGAGTGATCCCAGCTCTGCCTGACACTCACTTCCTGAATGGCCTTCTGGGTGCCCCAGCTTTAGTGTGTTATCCCCAAGAGAAATCCCGTTTCTGGCCAGCTGCAGCCTAGAACCACAGTAGCATCAAAGAGCTTGAGAAAAGCCTTCCCAGGAAAGCCTGCCAGGAAGGAAATGGGAAGCTTAGGGAGAAAGACAATAAGAGAATGCAGGCTATGGGGAGCTAGAGAGGAGGACCTATGTTCCTTGTCTGCCAGAGAAGCTGTCATCATCTACAGAGCCACAGACAGAGAGCGGAGAGCTCTAACACTGAAAGGTCTGGATAACAGATACTTGCACAAGGACATAAAGCTCGTTGGGTAAGGGTACTGATACCAGAGGTCCTCAGCTGGACTGCAACTTACAAAAGGGAAGGGAAAGCCATCAGAGAACAGCATTTAAAGAACTGCTTGTCTACCTGAGTCTCCTACCCAGGTAGAAGACTTCAGCCACCTGATTGGTGATACTGTGTGTCTGTCACTAAGGTAAATGATGCATATGTGTTGATTTATATAACAACAGCATCACTAGCCTCACTTTCCAGGTGAGGGTGAACAGAGAGAGTTAAATATCTCACCAACGATCACGCAGCTGTTCAGCTGCTGGCACAGATACAAAAGTTTGTTATTTAGCTTAAAAGCCTCCTGTTCTCTACTTCTCTTCCTCCTTAAAGTGTCCATTTCAATCATCATCATCATCAACATCATTAGCTTCATCAGCTGGGAATTTGGTAGGAATCCAGAATCCCAGCAATGATCTAGACCTTCAGAAATGAAACCTCAGAATGAACACAATTTCATTGCCCTGCAAGGATTGTGGACTACTGCAGGTGCTATGTAGCTTTCTGATTTTATGAGAAGCAAATATCTGTGTCTTGTTACATCTCTGAAGAAGATTTAAAATGTAGTCTGCCTCCATGAGTAGGCTGAACACACTTCTTACTGGGAGAGAACAGCGAACCAAGAAAGGAGCACTTGTGCAATGGAGGAGCCAAAGCCTGGGGGAGGCAATCAACAGCTTTTAATTCGGCCAAATAATACAATCAGTGAAGGGGAGCCCTCACTGGAACTGAGGACTCAGGGCAAAATGCACTGAGAACCAAACTCTTGGACCCCCAAAGAGAGATGCACTATACGAGTGATTTACAAAGAGGCTACTAATAATAGAATCTAGCTAATTCAGAAATGTGTATCTCAGTTAACCTATACTGATCCCACTGTTTGTATCTTTCAGAATGCAGTGACAGAGCTGTTGCTTATCCAACCCTACCAATGAACCAATAGCTGACATCCTGGCAAGAGATGAACCACACCAGACCTACCGTGGAGGATCCATATGGAATCCAGCAGGGAATGGTGGGATAATCAAGGGACTCATAGCCACAGCCAATCAGTCAACCCAGGACAAGCCAGACAGACACCAACAAGTTTCAACACAACCTAAGGCAGAAGTACTGAGGCCACTAAGAACTCAACAATAAAGCAGCCTTAATACTTACCCACCATGACCCAGGGAACTGAGCAGAAGAGGAGGCCGAAAGATTGTAAGAGCCATGGTGGGAGAGAAAATCCAGAGACATTGTCCCCCTCAGTAACATCACACTAAGGTGGGTGGAACCAGGCTGACTCCTAGGCTGTCCATAACCCCCTACCCCATGGACTGATCCAGACGGCCCATGGAGGAGGATATACAGCTGATTGGGGATAGGGAAGAGGGGCATTGGGGAACGGGGGATAACAACTCATTATTGTTTCATTAAAGGTATCTCATTATGTATAATAAAAAAGTTTAAAAAAAGTGAAAAAAAGGAGATTATCCTGCTTTGTTAGCTTATTTTTCTTATTATCTTCACAGTTATGACATGGAGAGAAAATGGCACTAATATGTATTTTTGGGCAATTTGAAATCTATCTGTTTTTAGCTATCATTTCTTTCAATTTGGACATTTATTAGATCATGATTCAATGCTCCCAAATTAATGCACAGATTTAACACTTCTATTTATATATAAACGTTCATATAAAGTTATATGTAAGTTTAAGTTAAGATATGTATGTTATATATGTCTTAGGGGTGAGAATGTGAAGAAGTCAATGGCTAAATTGTTTTTCAAATATGATATTTGATATAAAAACGAAACTCAGAAACAAGAATTATTGTTTTGGCCTAAGGTAAACTTCATCTGGAATAAAAAAAAAGTACTTTAAATAATTTTAAAAATAATTTTGTTTATGTGAGAGAGAGAGGGAAAGAGAGAGAATGAGTGCAGCAGAGCCTCTTGCTATCTCAAGTGAACTCCAGACACATGCATCACCTTGTGCATCTGGCTTTATGTGGGTACTGGGAAATTGAGCCCCAGCAGTCAGGCTTTGTAAGCAAAGGCCTTTAACACCTGAGCCATCTCCCCAGCCCACAAGGCACTTTTATCTGATATTGTCTTTGTGTCTGGAAAGCACCACCATAAAGCAAAGTCCACTGGAAGCATGGGGTTGCTCAGTGAGAGAGGTAGCAAGTATTGATTCTCCAGAAAATTGTCATACTGGCAATAAAGACATGCTCTGCACCATGACCAGGCTTGCTGCTTCCTTGATTGCAAACCTTGACACGGTTTAATTCTTTAGAGTTTAAGCTGTATCTAGGGTTTATTCATATCCCTAATACAGGTGTATGCAAAGGGACTAATTTACTTAAAGTTTAAATGAGGATTATTGTGAAGTGATTTGGGCTGTAACTTGCCCTCTGATCATTAGATGGCTAAGCAGG